>JAGFMF010011860.1:2184005-2285054 GCA_019455555.1 Galemys pyrenaicus
TTTTGGCTAATGTGTCCTTTGCTGAACAGAAGCTTTTAAGTTTGATGTAGTCCCACCTGTTTATCCTCTCATTCACTATCTGTGCTTTAGGTGTTGTACTTCCAAGTATGTCATTGATGTGTATGTCATGTAGGGTTTTGCCTACTTTTTCTTCTAGTAATTTTATGAATACCTGCTAGTTTATAAGAAGAGAGAGGACTACAGAGTAGTAACATTTTCTGGTAGGTAGCATTTTGATTGTGTCATAAATTCATAAGAAAGACCAGATATCTCTTAATTGGAATTAATATTGTGGGATCAGCCTTCAAAAAATGTTTATTGAGTACTCATCAGGGCAAGGCATTATGCTCAATGGGATGGGAAATTAATACAGCCTCCAAGAATTGTGGTCAGGGTAGCAAAACCACCCCCAAAATTATGATGGGTAGAAATATTCAGAAAGTGATCATTTTACTTTGCATTTACTTTGTCTACACCTATGATAATCCAGCTGGGAAACTCCAAGGAAAAACCTGGGAACCACAGTGCACGATCATCTTTGCATACACGTTATCTACACACACGTGAGCATTTTATCGTCAAGGACAAACCTAGCTGAGGACCAAACAGCGGGGTGGGGGGCGTGGGGGGAGGATGTTCTTTCTCACTAAAATCACAGTGTTAAAATTCTTGGCAGTTCAGATGGTCTCTGCTGTAGCTGTTGGTTTACATTTTGATAATTTACCCACAAGCATATAATATTTAATTCCTAGTTGCATTGTGCAACTGAACACAGCATTTCCAGCGCAACATACTGCAAATGTGAAAGTAAACGTTTTCTTGGGAACAAGCAGCTCACTTACTCCATCGGTTCTTCTGTGGGTATGAGCATGACCTGTAGGTTAGCCGTTCTGGAACAGAAGGAGGAAAATGGATCATGTCACAGTGAACAGGAAAGGAGGGGTTTAATATTCCAGCTCTTTCGCAGTGAGCTTTTATTTTCCTCCTCGGTCTGGGGCTTTAGACCTCGCAGATCTAGATGTCTTTTAGAGAAGTAGACACTGATCTTCTGATAGTCCCTTTTCCATGGTACTCAGGCATCAATTAATATTAAAATTCACTGTTATATTTTTGTGACTCAGCACTGATTTTTCGGCTTAATAGGGCAAAAGAGCTAGCATTTTCTGGACATTGTTGATGTTTATTATTTTTTTATATTAATTAATATTAAAATCTGGGTCTCCCTGGTGGTGCAGCGGGTTGAGCACTGCACTGTGCAGCATCCACGGTACAGCAGCTAGAGTTTGGTCCCCGGCCAGGGAGGGGACCCACATGGTGCAGCAGATCTCTCTTGCCTCACCCACTGCTCCCCTCAGCAGTATGCCTGTACTGCTCCCCACTCTGTCTCTGGTGAATCCTCTCACCTCCTGTGACTCTGGCCTATACCCCAGCTCTTATATGCATAAATAAATAAATCTTTAAAAAATATATTAAAATCCGCCATTGTATTTTTATGTCTAAATATTTTCCAACTCAGCGCTGAGTCTTTGTTTTTCAGCTTACTAGGACAAAAGAGCTAGTGTTTTCTGGACATCATTGATTTTTGTTATTTAGGCTATTTTTTTAAATAAGCATACATAAACGCTATTAAACCTGGTGGCAGCCATGCCAGTCACTGCTGGGTACTATGAGTATTTGACTATTTCTCTTACTTACTTTGCTCTGACTTTTAGATTACTTAATTAAATCCGGTGCACAGTTCCAATTTACACAGGGATATACATGGAAATGCAGACCTGTACTTTGTCCAGAGGCATCGAGTTATTTCCTTTGTTGACCTAATAAGGACCATGGAAGGCAGTTCGAAGTGTGTGGAGCTGGGAGCGGTATCTTTGTTAGGTCATCAGGGAGGGCTGTCTACATTTTCACACGCTGACTTGCCACCCTCAGCCCCTCAGACCAGATGGCCTCAGGCCTGTGTCCAGGGCTCACTCCGGCTGACTCAGAGAGCTGAGCTGGCACCCCTGTGCCAGCCTGGCAAGTCTTGGTGAGAAACCTCTCTAGCATATTCTCAGGCTCCTCCACTAGCGCTTTCTCTCTGTGTCAGGTTACCTGGAAATGGAAATCATAATTGGAAGGCACTTTATCGATTTCCCTCGAGAACCTGCTGTTCTCGGGCTACAGGCAGCGGTCCTAATCCCGAGGAAACATGTTACATGGAGTCAGGAGTTCTCTGGGCGAGCCAGGAATCAGAACAAGGGAGTGGGGCGAGTGGCACCGAGCAGAATAGGCTACAGCTCTGTTCATCTTGGGAGAAGGAAGGTTTTTCTGTCTGGAACCAGAAAACTTCAGCTGTGGCTGTAACTCCCTGCAATGGGTGGTCACCCTCGTCCCCAGCCTCATTGCTGTCACTGTCCCCGTTAGTTTTATTGGCAGCCTGCTTCCTCAGCTGAGCCAACTCATGCCCCAAGTCCTCAGGACATAGTCTTCCCCCAAATATATGGAGAGAGCTCACTGGGCACGGGCAGGGGAGCACCCAGGGCTGTGCTAGTACCTCTTCACTTGACTTTGCATGTGCAAGTTCCCACCCACTAAATCTTGTTCTTACCATAAACCTCTATGAGGAGTATGAGGTGTGTCTCACTGTACTAATCATTGTCTTTATAAGTCCCCCAGAGACGTTGGGGTGCACATGCCTTAAATTACACCTTCAGATCAAGTGCTGTGGACTTCACAGCAATGTGAAGGCACCGTCCAGGCTGGCGCCACAAGCCAACTATAGCCCTTCGGCCGAATCTGGCCACTGGACTGTTTCTGTAAATACAACTTTATGGGAACACAGATGCATCCTTTCATTTACCTAATGCCTATGGGTGCTTTCACACTTCAACCACAGAACTGGGTTGAGTTGCTGTGAAAGAACCCATAGGCCAACAGAGCTTAAGATGTTTGCTACATGGTGCTTTTCAGAAAATATTTGCCAGCCGGCTCCATAGAACTTGCAAGTCATCGAATTGCAGCAAAGGCGAACTAGAAGTCTTGGCCCTCTCCCACCTGCAAGTCAGTGAATAAATAAATGGAGAAGCAGAGAAAGATAGATTTGCCTTGCTGGTCTCAGAAATGGTTGATGGGAGAAGCAGACCTGACGTTCTCTTCCAATTCCTGGTGTGAGTACTTTCTTTATGTTTAGAGGGGGTCAGCCATCACCAGCCTCTTCAACTGTAGGTGCTGTTTTCCAAAGATGTTCCCAAGTATAATCGCCAGCCACCTTAGCATCAGTGTCCATTCATTAATCTTACAAAAAGCAGTTACATGTGCCAGAAATGGGGTCCAGGGCCAGGGACAGTGACAGTGACCAGCGAATTCCACCCTCACCCTCAGGACATCTGGAGGACAGTAGTTATACTCACTAATTCTTTTATTTGCAGGGTGTTAAATGTCACAATCCGTCCCTGCACAGAAACTGCACAGAAGTGTCAAGGAAGGATGTGTGAATTTGGTCCCAAGGTGGGAGGGAAGTATTGTTAAACTAATAATATCTTTTTGATCATTGTATAATTTCTTAATAAACTGATATTGAGTAAAACATGTATTACCTGAAATCTGCAGGGTTTTTGAATAAAGACTAGGTACTACTGTTGTTGGTGGATGGTCAGGCAGTTTTTGAGTTAGAGTTTCCACGACTAAATGACTTCACATTTTATTAGCTCTGCAACTTTAAGCAAGTGATTTAATCTCTCGAAGCTTTTGAGTCCTTATCTCTAAGCACAAAATAACATTTGCCTGCGAAGATTGCTGTAAAGATATTAGAATGTATGGAAAACATGTAACACGATGCTAGGAATGTGAGGTATTGCACTCAATAAAATAATAGAAGCTACTTTATTATTTTTGGTGGCATAAGCATGTGTGTCTTGTAGCTGATCCAGTGTGGAGAATGAGTTGAAAAGGAGAGTTGTGAGACCTTATGTTGGAATCCAATTGAGAAATAGTGGGGCCAGGGCTTCAGGCAGAAGTAGAAAATCAGGATTGTGTGTGCCTGTTTCAGAACTTTCCATTCATGCCTACAACTGTCGGCCCAGCAGAGGTTAGAGTTGAGTGAAACCTTGTTCTGGGACTGCTGGGCACATACACGAGGCATGAATTATCTGGCAAGTTCCATGACTCTTAATTTCTGAAAATGGTAAGAAAGATAAGAAATCATGGTATTTTATTATTATTAGTTCAATGAATTGATAACCCCTCTTTGGGACATCTTAAAATGAATTAGCACACAAGTTTCTTTTTTTGTTACGATTTCATATAGGCCAGCAGCTTAGCCTTTGCAGTATATACAAGACATTGGAGATCAAGTAGTATTTATGTGTGAGTGAAACATGAATATGTTTAGAAAAAGTTAGAAAGCTAAATGTTCAGTGTCATCAGACACATTTTCATTTCCTTCTTTGTCATTTCTGCTTTCTTCCAAAATGAATATCTGTATTTAAAAAGTGCTAAAGAGGGAAAAAAACAACAAAAAGGGAAGGGCTGGGAAATGCTACAGAGAATTGGCTATAGTTGTGTTTTTGAGTAGATGTTTACCAGTGCTATATATTTTTTTTAATGCATACAAGAACTGGGGTGCAGGTCAGAGGTGCAGGGGGGAGAGGATTCACCAGAGACAGAGCGGGGAGCAGAACAGGCAGATGGACTGAAATACACTGTTGAGTGGAGCAGCGGGCGAGGCAGGAGAGGTCTGCTGCGCCATGTGGGTCCCCTCCCTGCCCTGGGATCGAACTCATGCTGCAGTGGCTGCAGATGCTTCATAGTGTGGTGCTTAACCCCTTGCGCCAGCAGGGAGGGCACCCACCAGTGCTGTGTTTTTGAGTAGCTGTCTACCAGTGCTCATGGGAGCAAGTGCCCCTGCCATGTTTCATTTCAGTCAGATGGTGTATACTTCTAAATCGGGTGGTATGCAGGCCAGCTCATTAACAGTAGGTGGAAGTGAGAAATGGGAGTAGAATAATCCTTGCTGCTGGGGCCAGTCACTGATTTATTCTTCATGCCAAATTACAGTTCAGGGTAAGACGTAACATCTGAATGCCATCGTACCCTCACTTCTCAGTGGCCCGGCTCCCATACACATGGCTGTTTGCACACAAGCCCTGCACACACAGTGGGGCACGCACAGTGGAGGTGTCAGAGCACAAACCAAGTCAGGGCGTGAGGTCTGTTGCTTCATTGACCTGTTGTTCATTGAACAACAATATCCTTCGTTGAACATGCTGTTTATCTCCCAAGCCCAGCTTCTTCGTCTGAGTGAAGGGCGGTCGTTGCAGTCCTGACTCCCCAAAGGGTCATTTTAGAAGGCCACACTGAACAGATTAGGGACCGCCATGTATAGAAAGTGCATTTAACGCTAGCTCAGCTGATCTTCAACTTCACCGTTATGGGCAGTGATGTAAGTTTCCTGGACCTCAGTGCTAAGGCAGTACCACCTTAATTTTTTGTCCATCCAACACACCTGTGAGATGTGGGGTTCAGCAGTGGTGAGTCAGAGGAGCATATCCAACAGCAGAGGTTCTCCAACTGGGGGGAGTCAGAGTCCTGGGCCCCCATACCCAGTGTCTGATTTAATGAGAATACGCACTTCTAGCAAATTCCTCCAGGTAACCCAGGCTGCTTCCCTGGGAGCAAGCTGTGAGGATGCTGGTGGGTGGTGGGGCAGAAGAGAACTGCTCCCGGTGTGCAGAACACCCAGCTGAACGTTACAGCCACAGCCTGCCCTGTACACATGGCCCGCAGACGTCTGAATGACGTGTTTGCTCAGATGCCTTCCTTCTGAAGATTAGCTTCTCTTGGTATTTAGCCAGAAGAAACAAGAGGTGACTTTTGGAGTAAGCAGTTCTCACCTGAGTAGTCCAAAAAACATCCACACATGGTCACTCTGTGGCATCAGCTTGAATCAGAGATGCTTATTCACACAGGGCTGTGCAGAGCCAGTGATGCCTTTTGGCTCTGTTCTCCTTTTTAAAAATATAGTGAGTAAGCTAATTTCATAGGAATGTCTCAGAAAGCAATTCCTGTAAACCCGGCATGGGTAAGTGGAAATAGAGGAAGCAGTGTTGATTAGCCGTCTTACTGAAACTTAATAGTGTCAAGTTCCCTCTCGATCAGGAGCAATTGGACAGGGAGCCGCCTGCTTGTCTCTTATCACCCAGTTGTATGGTAAAACTAATTTGCCCACACGGTATCTGCTTTTTTAGCCGGGGTGAATACTTCTACGTGATTCTTTCACTGGAGCAGATGAGTAAGAGGGAGAGTTGGCATTAATTGCTTCATCGACTGTGTGTGAGTCATCTCCCACTTGTCTTATTAATTCAACTGGAAGGAGGAGAAGCGTTATCTCTGGTTCCCGAGGCCAGCTTGGGCTTCAGTTAACTACGATACTCCCTTGGAGGGACCTGTGAGCAGAGTTTCATTCACTCACTAAGGGAATGAATAGATTGTGAATCTCATTACCCTAGCACATATACAGAAATGTAAAAAGGGCAAACGCGGTACCTGCTGCTGTTTGTATCCGGAATCAGGTGCCACAGGCAGCATGTTAGCCCTGGCAGGGCATTCTATTGAAAGTGTTGAATTAAAATAAAAAAAGGGAAAGGGGGGTGTGGAATGTGTTTAGTTTCATGCTTTTACTGGATGCCCCTGAACTGCCTCCAGTTAGATTCGCAAGAGGATGATTTCCAAGCAAAACTGCCTTCTCTTGTTATTTGTTTATTTGTTTGTTTGTTTATTTATTTATTGGGGGGAGGGTTAGCATGGTAACTAAGGCTATGAAATGGGTCTGATCTTATTTTCTACTTTATATGTTCATTTCACTCATGTCTTCCTGTTTGGCTCGTAGCTTCTTCTGCTTCTGACTCAATCTTCTCTATTTCTCTTCTCACTCTACCAGACCACTGTTCTTCCTCTGCCTCTGGCTTTTCTCACTTACTGTCTCTCTTTCACGGCCCTTTTTACCCAAGCACATTTGCTCACTGTTCCTTTACAGATAATTCAGACCTTTCAAATGGAAAGTGCATCTTTCTCTTAACAAATACTCATTTTTACTGGATAAGAATTTACCTACAGTGAAATGTATATCTTTAATGAATTAATTCTGAGTTCAATGAGTTCAAGGAATCAATAACTGGATGTATCTGGGTAACCAGTACCCTAGTTAAGATATGGGATATTTCTATCGCCCCATAGACTTTATTCCTCCTTCAGATTCCTCGGGATACCCAGAAAGGGCATGTCTATCCCTCACTTTTACTATAGATAAGTTTTGGTTTATTCTTGTACTTCTACAAAAGGACTCATTCATTATGTCTTTTTTTTTTTTTTTTTGGTGTCTACTCTCTTTTGTTCAACTTATTTTTGAGAATATATATCTTGTCCCCATCTCCTATGGAATATTGGTTAGTATTTAGTAACACATCTTTTAAAATGCTGACCAAATATTCCACTGAACACACACACACATACACACACACACAAATTACAGTTTATCCATTCATTTGTTCATGGACATTTAGGTTGCCAAAACCTTTTGGCTCTCACGGCAGCCACTGTAAACAATTGGGTTCAGATTTTTTTTTTTTCTTGTTGGAGTGGAATTCCTGGACCTTATAAGAAACTGTCTGTTTTCTAAAATAGTATTTTATGTTCCCTCCATGAGCACATGGAAATCCAGCCATTCCACATCCTCACCAACATTTAGTGTGCTCACATTTTTTTAATTTTAGCTATTCTTGTGGTTAAATGAAGTAGTATCACATGGTTTTAATTGCATTTCCTGATGACTAATGATGCTGAGCATCTTTTTTTATGTGTTTATTGGTTATTTGTATATTTTCTTTCGTGTGGTATCTAAGTTCTTTGTCTATAAAATGGAGCTGGTTGCCTTTTTCAAGGCACACGAGTTCTTTATATCTTTGGGTCGTGAGTTCTTTGTTAGAAAGACGTGTTAAAAAGAGTTCCCGAGTGTTTTGGCTGACCTTTAAATTTTTTTAACTGTGTTTCTGGTTAAGTAGTTTTTAACTTTAAGGAATGCTATTTTGTCATTTTTAAGATAAATATTATTTTCTGTACCTTTGTAAAATTTTTGCTTACTCTCTGGTTACTACACTATTCTCCATTGTTTCTGCAAGCTTTTTACTTTTGCCTTAACATTGACATGTGTTCCATCTCAAATTAGTTTTAATATGGGTGTGAGGTGTAGGAGCAAGGTCTAGTTTTTCTTATACAGTTATTGAAGTATATGTAACAACAGGTATTGAAGAGATTTTCTTTCATCATTAAATTGCTCTAGTGCTTTTGTCAAAAATCAGTTGATTTTGTGTTTCAGACTTATTCTACTGGTCTGCATGCCGGTGCTTTGTCACTGCACACTGACTAGACCAAAATCGCTTTTGATTAGTTAGGTAGTGAGAGTTCTCTAAGTTTGTTCTTTTTCAAGATGCTTTTGGGTTTTTTTCTTTATTGTTCCATATAAACATTAGAATTGTAATTTTGAAAAATCTATCAGAAAGTTGTGGAAATGAATTTAAGGAACGGTGACATCGAACAGAAAACTTTCATTTTAAAAACAGAGTATGTATATATCTGTCCTTTTATTTATTAATTTATTTCAACATTTCTCTGTTTTTGTGCAGAGATATGTCTGTGATTTTGTAAAGTTTAACTGTATATTTTAATAGCATAATAAATTTAAGTTTTTTGCATATCGATTTCAAATTCTTTAATTTTTAAGTAAGGAAATGCAATTGATTTTTGTGTGATGACTGTATCTTGCGAACTGTTGTACTCACTTATTGGCAAGGGTAGATTACCAGGCCTTGTTTCTTTGTTTATGGGGAATGCATTCACTCTTTCACCACTAAGTATAATGTCAGCTATAAGTTTTCCATGGCTGTCCTTTATCGAAATGTGGACATTTCTTTCTGTTCTTCATTTTCTGAGAGATTCTTAGTTGTGAATTTTGTACTACTCCTTTTCTGTCTCTAATAAAATATTGTGTGGTTTTTCCCTTCTACCTGATAAATTACAATGATTGGTTTTTTTTAAAAAAAATATTTATTTATGCATACAAGGGTTGGGGTGCAGGCCAGAGGTGTGGAGGGTGAGAGGATTCACCAGAGACAGAGTGGGGAACAGACAGACAGATAGACCGAAACACACTGCTGAGGGGAGCAGTGGGTGATACAGGAGAGGTCTGCCACACGATGTGGGTCCCCTCCCTGGCTGGGGATTGAACTCATGTTACAGTGGCTGTGGACAGCTTCATAGTACTGTGACTTAACTCCTTGTGCCACCAGAGAGGCCCCTGATTTTTTTAAATGTTAAGTCAACCTTGCTTTCTTGGGATAAGGACAAGTAATCATTATGTATTATTCTTGTCATCTACTGCTGATTTTTTTTTTTTTTTTGCTAATGTAAGTATTCCTCTAACTATGGTCATTAAAAATATTTGTCTATTTTTTTTTTTCTCTGTAGCATATTTGGTGTTGGCATTCTGCTGGCTTGTGAATGTGTGGTGGAGTGTTTCTGCCTTTACTATGTCCTGAGAGAATTTTGTATGATTTTATTTCTTTTAAAAATAATAAGTGAATTTTAGTATTGAAACTATGGGCCTGGAATGTCTTTTATGCAGAGGTTCTAAAAGAATTTAAATTTAATTTCAAAAAGAATCATGCAATAAAGTGTCCTTTATTTGGCATACAGTTCTGTGAGTTTTAACTCAAGTGTATGTTGCATAACTACTTACCACAATTGGTGTGGAAAAATTGTACCACAGCTGGTCAAGGATTTTTGATAATGAATTCAATGTCTTAACAGATAGTAAACTATTCATATAACTTGTTTAATCTTAGACTATGTTCTTCATTTTTTCAAGAAATTTTTCATTTCATCTAAGTTCTCAGATTTGTTGACTTAAATTTGGTTATAACATTTCCTTATTTTTTCATTGTCCAAGCTACAGTGATTCTTCCTTTTTCTCTTCTGATAGTTATAATTTTGCTTTCTCTTCTTGTTTTTGTGATTCATCTTGCAAGAACTTAATGCACTTTATGAATCTTTGCAAAGAACTAAATATTTGTTTTATTGATTTCTGCTTTTTATTATATCCTCCTTTGTGCTTCTTTGGGTTTACTTCCCTTTTTCTATATCATTGATTTGAAAATTTTCACTTCTTGTGTTCCTAGGTACACATACTATTTTTTTTTTAAGATTTTATTTATTTATGCATACAAGAACTGGAGCATAAGCCAGAGGCATGGGGGTGAGAGATTCACCAGAGACAGAACGGGCATACTGACTGAAATACACTGCTGAGGGGAGCAGTGGGTGAGACAGGAGAGGTCTGCTGTGCCATGTGGGTCCCCTCCCTGGCCAGGGATCAAACTCCTGCTGCAGTGGCTGTGGAAGCCCCACCATGTGGCACTCACCCCCTTGAGCCACCAGGGAGGCCCGGTACACATAACTTTTAGGATTTTCCTGTCTTCTTAATGGACATCCTTCAGTTATTACGAAATGGCCCTTAAAATGTGGCAATTCTCCTTGCCTCCCTTCATGGAGAGGCATACAACACAACAGCTGTAGGCAGCTCAGACAATAGCCACTGTCTTGTGGTGAATCTTCATGTGTTAGCAGCACCACACCGGTTTTGATATGTAATACCTTTACTGTGACTTAGCTCAGTATTTTGTAATTTCCATCTCATTTCCTCCACGGGTTGTTTAATAGTAAGTGTTTTCATTTCCAGAAATATGAGGGATTTTGAAACTCTTTTTTTCCTTGATTGCTCACTACATTTTTTATGTATGTGATTCATTCCATAGCTGTTGCTTTAAGTACCTGGAGGCCATTTTGATAGGTGCAGATATGTTCATCATCATCAAATCTTCCTTATTGATTGTTCTTGGACAAGTCTGTAATGTCCCTTTTGGTTGTCTGTGATGCTTACATTCCATCTATGTAATGTGAAAAGTACTACCTGGGGTTTTCTTTTTTTAATTCTTTATTTTCAATGTTGTTATATACTTTCATTTTAAAAAGGTCATTTTTTTTCTCTGTATTCATGCAGTTTAAATTCAATACTCGTTTCTGTCATTTGGTTTGCGATTTTATATTTAACTATACTTGTTATAGTTATTAACACTTGGCTTTATTAATGTTTTTGTATTTCTTTTTGCTTCTTTTAAAAAACGTTTCTTTCCTTCCTTTGGATAGGTTGAATTTTTGTCAGTTTTTTTTTAAGATTTATTTATTTTTATACATACAAGAGCAGGGGTACAGGCCAGAGGTGTGGGAAGTGAGAGGATTCACCAGAGACAGAGTGGGGAGCAGAACAGGCAGATGGACTGAAATACACTGCTGAAGGGAGCAGTGGGCAAAACAGGAGAGGTCTGCTGTGCCATGTGTATTTAAGTAGATCTGCCTGTTCTGCAGATGCTTCACAGTGTGGCACTCAACCCGCTGCATCAGGGACACCTTTTTGTCTCTTTTAAATGAAAAAAAATATATATATATTATTATTACCGTGTTTACCTTGATGTTAAACTTAGTTTTCTCTAAGACTTATCAATAAATTTGTTGTTCTCCAAATTACTCATTATCACCTTATAAGCTTCATATCTCTCCTGTCTCAATCTGCTCTTTTCCCATTATGAAACTTAATTAAACACTTTTTTTTTCCTTCAGGAGTTCCCTGAATACTTTGTTAGTTAGTGCACTTAATTCTGAGATGCATCAAATCTCCAGTCCTGGATAACTTCCCCATCTTTGGAACTAAAAGTGACACTTGTACTTTTAGTGAGTTCATTCTTCTGGTGAAGCAGAGGATGGAATTGCTTTGGGGTAACATTGTGAACAGACGGATCACTCTTAGAGTGGTCTAGGATCCAAGTGAAGATAGTGGCAGAGTGGAGGGACTGGGCCTTCCTGGTGGTGCAAGGGAGTGAGCACCGCACTGTGGTGCTTCCACAGTCACTGCAGCTTGAGTTCGATCCCCAGCCAGGGAGGGGACCCACATGGTGCAGCAGACCTCTCCTGTTTTGCCCACTGCTCCCTTCAGCAGTGTATTTAAGTAGATCTGCCTGTTCTGCTCCCCACTCTGTCTCTGGTTAATGCTCTCACTCCCCAAGCCTCTGGTACCCTGACTCTCGTATGCATAAATAATAAATAATAATAATTTAAAAAAGAATGGAAGGACTGTGGAAATAAACAGTAAGTTTTTGTGTATTTATATTTGATTGTGTGTGTGTGTGTGTGTGTGTGTGTGAGAGAGAGAGAGAGAGAGAGAGAGAGAGAGAGAGAGAGAGAGAGAGAGAGAGAGGGAATACTGTGTAGAAAATATGTTAAATTTCCTTTATTTCTTATCTTATTCTCTCCCCTTCTAAATCCCACTTACATGAGTTCTCTAGAAAATTTTGTTGGCATTGTTAAGGTAAAACATGTAAAGTAAATGATATATATCTTGTTATAGAAGCAGTAATTAAAAACTATTTCTTGTTATTTTAAATTTGAATTGTCAATAGCAGATAATGGGACATGGAAATCTAAAGCTGAGAAAAGAATATGAGAATATTTAAAGTAAGAAAGAGAGGTGCTCCTTGAAAAATATTTATAGGTTGGATTTGGAGAAAGAAGGGTCCTTTGGGAAAGCTGGGAGACCTGGATTCTCATCCTAGTTCTGACACTTACCTGGTTTATTTAACCTTTTAAAAAGCTTTTAATTCATTTGTCTTTTGAGCTCACGTGGCCCTCATGTGCTTGTGCTGTGTCCCTCCCTCTTTACTTCCCTCCTTGATTTTATAATTTTTCACTACTTTAACAGATATTTCCTGCATACCGATTATATGTCAACTTGTGCTCTATGTTCCAAGGCTTAAGCATCAGATAAGGTGTGGTCGTTGACTTTTAGTGATGAAACAGGCAACAAACCCAACCATGACTTTGTTAAACATTATGATAACTGTAAGTTACAAAACCACAGAGGAAGCCGTTCACTCAGATGAACTGGGGAAAAGGTAGTGAGAAAAGGCTTCCCCAGCACAGGTCCTTTACACTAAACTTTTCAGAATGAGGGTTAGTTTAGACAAGCATGTGCAAAGAAAGACCAAGAAGCACCGGGTAGTGTATGCACAGACCGATGGGGCAAGAAACGGTTCTGTCTGACCAAAGTGAGCCCAGCTTGCCGGTGTGGAGGGCACAGTCAGGAGAGCCTTTGCAGGTCTGGAGTTGAGATTGCACCTGGAATCCAACGCAGGCACATTGAATGCCTTGAAGCAGGGATATAAAAAAATCAGGTGTGTCCTGGGAAATCCCATTCTTCTCGCGCCATGCAGTTGTATTGATAAGGGACCAGGTGGTGGGCAAGGAGACCAGAGAGGAAACATCTAGAAATTCAGGTGACAGAGGAATGTTTATTCAACAATGAGGAGCACCTGCTCCATGGTAATCACTGGGCTGTGTGCTGGGGATCCCACCTGAAGCTGGACAAGAGGAGCTCTTTGTTTTCAGAACTTGAAGTGGCAATGGGCATGGCAGAATAGAAAGAGGGGCAGACTGGAGAGCTCGTAATGAGGCGGGGACCAGAGGACTTGATGACTAATTAGATGTCAGAGGTGAGTTGGGGGAGAGGGGCAGGTGGTTTCTGGTTTGGGTAACTGGGTAGATGTGACCCCACTTGCACTGACTGAAGGGGACCCCAGCAGAAGAGCAGAGGGGGGCTTCCAGGTATCAGCATGCACCTGGATGAAGACACGTAGACCTCAGGAGGGGCCTCTGTGGCAACTTGCTCATTACCAAATGAAAGAATTGAATGAGATATTTAAGTCACTTGATTTTGTTCTGTTCTATAATTCAGTTTCAGTCTCTGCCTATTATAGCTGCTTCACTGAAGGCCAGACTCCCTTGGATATCTCCCCAGGAGCTCGTATGAAGTCAGCCATGATGGTAGGGCTAATGCTGTGAGGTGGATCAGGCAGCCAGTGCCACCGGTCTCTTGCTCAGTCCAGTCCTACTTCCCTCCAGCCCCAGCATGAGTTTGCTGCCTGGTCTGTGACAATTGTGTTACATTCACGTCTCATTGATGTCATCTATAGACATGAAGCGCTCCAGCTTGTGTGGATTTGAGGATTACTAGGCCCAGTCTCTGCATTTTACTGACTGGAGAGGAGACCTGGGGGCCTGGGGGGGCTCCCACAGTGGTTCAGGGCCGATGTCCACCTCTCTGTTCCTGACCTCCTTTGCTCTATCTCTCCTCCTCTCCACCTCCCTTCGCTCATCCTCGGTGCTTCGAGAGCCAGGCAGAACTGTTCTTAAGTATATATTTGCACAGAAGTTTGGAAATGACTAAGCCTGAGTGTGTAACTCCGAGACTGTGTAGATTGTCGAGGAGAACTAGATTACTTCAGCTCTGATGTTGGGTGACAGTATCCTCGGTGTCACCCTCAAATTCAGTCAGCTCTCTACCTGTGCACCCTTTGGGGTGCCTTCAGAAGTCTCACTGTATGGAGTCATTTTATCCCAGGTATTGAATCACACTGCACTGCATCTTCAAAGAAAGAGAAAAAAGTGCAGAAACTACCGAGCTGAGTGTGGGAAGCACTTCTCGCTGGTAAGAGTTTCAAGTGCTAGAGAAGAGATGTGTTGAAAGGACATTTACTTTCATCAGCTTAGAACATCTGTTTTTTATTCTTTAAAAAGAAGCAACACCTCAAATTATGGCAGTCCCTAGGCAAGTAAGCACTTGAGATTTTGATCTGTACAGATTCTTAGAGGGAGTGCCTCACAGGAGCTTTTAGGAGTGATTTGTAGCACTTGACTGATTCTGTAGAATGACAGTCAATTTTGTGGGGAAAGAGCTAAGAAACTGCCTGGCGAAACAGCAAATAAGCCATTTCTCTCCTAGCTGGGCAGCAGTGGAAACTGATCAGCAGGCCCTCCATACCAAATGAAAGTAGATGGGAAAAGAAAACTAAAATCCACGTGTTTTTATTTTTTTAATTTTTAGTTCAGTGCCCAGATTTCCTCCTCTTTTATATAAATGTAGTAAATGTAGTGTTTTTTTTTTAATCCTGGTAAAAGAGACATAGAATAAAACTTGCATCTTTAATGTGAGATTAGATGGCATGCACAGTACCTCACCATGATCCTTTAGGTATTTCTGTTGTGGGCAGTTTCCCAAATCGAGCCAGTTGAGAAGAGGGGAGGGTTCCTTCCTAACCCCACTGCCTAGCAAAATTTCAAGTTAGAATTAAGATGTTAGTCTCCCACGACTATGCTTCTTAGGATTTTGGCTGAAATCTAGTTGTACCCCTGTTCAAGGAGAATCTTAGAGTCGTAAGGGAATCTAGACTAGGCTTACTCATTCCCCTTTCTTTTTTGATGATGAAATGAATGGCTGAAAGCAAGACGTTAGCTTGTATCGTGGGCCGTGGCTGAGCTGGGCGGGAAGGTCAGGTGTGCCCTGCCCTGGGCTCTTCTGTTGTGAGTTAAAATGTATAATAAAAAATTCATCAGTAGTTTATTTTTAGGGTCATCTTTTTTTTTTTCTCTCCCTCTTTCTTTGTGCAGTTTCTGTGTCTGCATTTTTTCCCCTCTCCAAATGGCGTCTTCACACTGAAATTTATTTTACACAAGAAAATCACAACGTTTATGCAATTCCCTGGATTTATCCGTCCTGTGCTAGCTGCTAACTACTCCCCTGTTACCCTGTTCACATACTACCGTCTCCATGCTGTTGCTGCTTCCCTTCCCCCACCCCTGTTAATTTTGCTGATTATAGTAAAACCAAAGTTGAAGGTGCGAGTCATCTTCCCAAGTTGGGGCTTTAGCCAGTTTCTTTTCCTTGAGATCTGTTTTTCACTTGCAAAGCAGATGAAAACTAAGCAGAGCCTTACAGCTAAAAGCAGAATGTCTGCTTACCACTTTACACTCTAGGGCTGCACCACCGCTAGATCCCTTTTCAATCCTTCCAGCTTCTAAATTTCCACCAGTGAGCAGTTCTCACCTCCTCCGGCCTCCTTGGAGGTCTGTGGGAGGCGGTTAGGGAAGCGGGAGCGCTGGGGTATATTGTTTGGGTCGGCCATGGCAACCGCAGCAGTAAAAGGAACCGGACTAGTTTTGTGCTGCTCTGTAAATAACCAGGATTCAGCTGTTATCTCGGGACTTTCGCTTGGCACCAGACAATCTGATCTCCTGGTAAGGTTAAACTTGACTCTCCTTTCCCGCCCTCGTTCATCACACTGTCAGCCTGCCAGAAGGGACGGATAGGAAAGAATGTGGGGAGCCCAGGATACAGCTAGATATGCACCCAGCAGAAACATAATAACCACAGGGGCAAAACCGGGAGGGTTTTCTCCCTAGATCCCAGGTACAGGGAAGCATATCTGCGAATGCTCGCCAACACGCAATCTTAAAAGGTTGAGCCCCTCTGGGAAGAGCTGGTACAAATCGCCAGCCTGACCAGCCGGGAGAAGCAGCCATAATGGAAGTCCAGGCATACCCCAGAATTTGTACAGTGAGGGAGGCTGAAAAACATGAACGGCCTGCCACATGTGTTTCATAAAAATGTAATTGAAGAGGAGAGTGAGAATACAGAGGAAGCTTCCGTCGCTCTATTATAGCTTATTTTTTGACGCAGAATAGCTTTCTTTTCATTCAGCAGATCATCTGAGGTGTCATTCAGCTTATTTTAAGTAGTATGTTTCATCCTGAGCGGATTAAGAATTTTATTTTTTAAACTCTGTACTGTGTTGCTTCCTCCTGGGAAATTTACTCCTTTTTTTTTATTTTTTTCAATGTTGATGAGCAAAATCTGAAGTTCTGAATTTTTTTTTTTTCCTTCAAAGGGGCAAAGTTGATTCTTATTCAAAATCAGGCAAGTCTGACATTTCTTTTGGGGAAGTCTAAGGAAGCTGGTGAGGTCTTACGTTCATAAAAACAAGTGCCTCTTTTTCTTCTTATCACTGTTGGGTATCTGGTTTGCTGGCTCACGCAGTGTGGTCTGGCTAGCTCTGGTGCTTCAGAGCTCTCTTTACTATGACCCACAAACAGCTTTCAGACTTCACTGTCAGGAGCCAAAGGTTAAATAAAAAAAAAAAGAAAAGAAAAAACATGAATAAACAAACAGTGAAACATTTCCACTTTTCCGATCAACCCTCCCCAGGATGCTTGGAATCTGTCTCTGTTGGTTCTCTCTCCTCACTCTACCCCACTCCTCACCTATGCTGTCCTTCTCCCCTTTATTTCTATTTCTGTCATTTTAGTAGTAACTCACAGGGAAATAGTTACTCAATTTGTAAAGTGCTGGATGGTGAGGTCACAGATGCTGAGATTAGCCTGTAATTTCTAACAGTTTCAGGCGGTTGACAGCAAGATTTTGCTTGCTTCTTCCTGAGCTGTTTCTGTGGTTCTTCTATTGATAAATGTAGTTTAATAGCATAAGAGAGAGAGAAGTTTCTTTCTGCCTTGGAACTGCTGAATCCTTGAACAATAGGTCAGCATAGACAGATAAACTTTGACTTGTATGCTGTACTTGTCTAGTGGTAACTGAACGTGGACAAGAGAAAACAAAAGTGGAAGTTTTCTGAAAGTCCAGAGCAAATACTCATTTCTGGACAAAGTTTGTGTTGTACTAACTTGAATCCTTTTAAGTTCTTTTTGGTTACATTTTCTTGACATATTTGAGCTTTTCTGTCTTTTAAAGCCTAGCTTAGCTGAAAAAGTAGGTCATATTCAACACAGTGTGTTTTATCTTATTGAACTGGAAAGACAATCATAGAATTTTAGAGCTGCCACAGCATTAATCTTGCTTAATGTTCTAATTTTACAGATGAGAATGCTGAGCCATGGTGAGGTTAAATGACCAGCCCTACAACACAGCTTGTTTGTGTGAGGGCTGAGGCTGAAACCAGCTCTCCAGAGATGCCTGGTTTAATGTTCTCTCTTCATTGGGCAGGGTTTTGTAGTACCAGTCAAGAGTCCCTTTTATTATTGAGATTTTTTTAAAAGAGGGTTTGCCTTGAAAGTTTATTATTTCAGTTTATTTTCCTACGTTGAGAACCAAAAATCTTCCTAAACTAGGTATCATAACCATATATATATATAAATGTTTAAATATATCTCTGTGTAAATCTATGTATTTTTCCACATTATAACTATATACTGAACAGTAATTATGCCGAGCAGTTTATAGTGATTTTTGAGTGTGACAAAGCTGTTTAGGTATCTTAATCCACTTTAGAAAAGGATGTATTTGTTGTTTTTTTAACATTTATTTATGTATGTATGCAAGAGCTGGGGTACATGCCAGAGATGCAGAGAGTGAGAGGATTCACCAGAGACACAGTGGGGAGCAGAACAGACAGATCAACTCCCCTGCTGAGGGGAGCAGCAGGGAGACAGGAGATAGATGTCTGCTGTGCCATGTGGGTCCCCTCCCTGGCCAGGTCAAAATCAGGGATCAAACTTGTGCTGCAGTGGCTGCTGAATAGCTTTACAGGGCTGAGATTTAACCCCTTGTATCTCCAGGGAGGCCTCCTCCTTAAGAGTTCTTTTCTAATGTCATCTTATTTTTAAAAAAGACTTATTTATTTATGCATAAAAGAACTGGGGTACAGGCCAGAGCTGTAGGGAGTGAGAGGATTCACCAGAGACAGAGTGAGAAGCAGAACAGGCAGATGGACTGCAATACACTGCTGGGGGAAGCAGTGGGCAAGACAGGAGACGTATGCTATGCCACGTGGGTCAGCTCCATGGCCGGGGATCAAACTCGAACTCATACTGCAGTGGCTGCAGACAGCTTTATAATGCTGTGACTTAACTCCTGGTGCAACAAGGGAGGCCCCATAGACTAGGGTGTGCTTAAGAAAAACACAGCTTTGTGTTAAGTGTAGACTTAGAACAATGAAATAGCACCTCCTAGGTGCTGGGATTAAATGGGAGAGGTAGGGAGTGGCTAGTGAAGTGGGCAGCTCAAACAATTTTTGTTCTAACCTCCCCACACATTAATACAGTAAATATATCAGTAAAGTCCTTCTTCAACAAGTCACTAATAATCGAGTGATATGTTTAGACTTGAAAGCTCTACATGCTGCTCAGATAAATAATGAACATAGTCTATCTGCAGTGTTTGTAGAAAGTTAATCATGGAGAGGTGGAACTGGTTGCCACTTTTTCCCCCTTACCCCCAGTTAGCTTTTGCTGTGTTTCTGGAAGGGGTGATTGAAATGATCAAGTATTTTCTCCTGGGGCTCTATAGTAAGAGCACATTGTTGGGGAGCTGGGTGTGCAGGGCCAGCGGAGCCCTGAAAGGGAGTAGTCAGTGGGCAGAGCTTCCCAGGGCCTGTTAGTGCTCTTCCTGGCAGTGTAGACCTACAATATGACTGTTCCTTGGTGAGAACAATGCCCATGTCCCATTGGCTGGTGGGACTTGATTATTTATTTGTACTTAGGCAGTGTGAAGACACTGATCGGTGGTTGTTTAATCCATGTGTGGCTATGTCAGAAATGTTCGAGGAAATTCAGAAGGAAGAAGGGTTTGTTCCCTTTGGAGAAACAGCTCGGTCGTTTATCTGGAGAGCAGCACGAGTGAATTAAAAACACTTGAGAAGTCAGTTCATGACAGTTTTGTCTTTTTTTTTTAAAGATTTATGTATTTATGCATATAAGCACTGGGGTACAGGTCAGAGGTGTGGGGTGGGGGGTGAGAGGATTCACCAGAGAGAGTGGGGAACAGAACAGGCAGATCAACGGAAGTACACTGCTGAGGGGAGCAGTGGGCACAGCAGGAGAGGTCTGCCAGGCCATGTGGGTCCCCTCCCTGGCCGGCAGCAGGGATCGAACTCGTGCTGTAGTGGCTGCGGTTTGCTTCACAGTGTGTTGCTTAACCCACTGCGCCGCCAGGGAGACCCTAGTTTTGTCTTTTTATGAGAGATTTGGTGGTGGTGAAGGTGAGGGTTACTACAGAAACATAGAAAAAGAGAATATAAGAAAAGGAAAAATTAGGCTGAGCTCTCTTGACGGACCCCAAACTTTGCACCCCGCAAATATTTAAGTGCAAAGAGGCTCAAAGAAAAATGTTTTAAAAACCCTTTAGTACAGGGCCTCCCTGATGGCACAAGGGGTTGAGTGCCACACTGTGAGAATTCCGTAGCCACTGCAGCACGAGTTCGATCCCTGGCGAGGGAGGGGACCCAGGTAGCGCAGCAGACCTCTCCTGCCTCCCCCGCTGCTCCCCTCAGCAGTGCATTTCAGTGGATCTGCCTGTTCTGCTCCCCACTCTGTCCCTGGTGAATCCTCTCACCTCCCACTCCTTAGGCCTGTACCCCAGCTCTTGTATGCATAAATAAATAAATCTTTTTAAAAAAAGCCTTTAGTACAAAAAAAAAAAAGAAGAAAGAATGTGAGAAAAGCTCTATGAGATGAATAAACAGGAGATTTCTAAATTGCATCTCAGTAACCAGAGCTAGAAGAGAATGGAAGGCCTGACCAGGGCCTTAAAGTTCCAGGGAGGAAAAGTAAACAGAAATTTAAAGAAGCAGAAATTCTAAGTTTGGTGACAGTAGACTTAGAATTGTTTTATCCTTAATATTTGATAATGTGCTAATAATATGTTGAAGAATTTTCCTGATTTAGAAACTAAAGGAAACAAATTCAATACACGTGCTGTTATTCTTGTAAAATGATTGTCAATAACATTGATATTTAGGTGTACTACTCTTCTGGGGGGTGGGGTTATGGAACTACCCAAGTTTTAGTACAGGGGGCTTAGGGAGCAAAGGAGCCTCATCAGAATTTCCCAAAAACTCTTACACAAGTATCATGATGTCCTGATGCCAAGGATATATTTTTTAAAAGTTTAATATTTAATTAGATTTTATTAAGTCATACATGTGGTTGTGTTTTTTTTAAGATTTATTTATTTATGCATACATGAACTAGGGTACAGACCAGAGATGCGGGGGGAGGAGGGGGGCGAGAGCATTCACCAGAGACAGAGTGGGGAACTGAACAGGCGGATCTACTGAAATACTCTGCTGAGGGGAGCAGCGGGTGAGGCAGGAGAGGTCTGCTGCGCCATGTGGGTCACCTCCCTGGCCGGGGATCGAACTCTTGTTGCAGTGGCTGCTCATGCTTCATAGTGCAGTGCTTAACCTCTTGTGCCACCAGGAAGACACCGGTTGTGTTTTCTAATATTTTTTTATTATTTAAACAAAATGTGTGGATGTGCCATTTATTTATATAGTACATGATTTGTGGCTACAGTTTGACACATGACTCACCTTCCACTGGCCTAAAAGGGTATTTTACAGAGAGAGTTGTTGAGAAAGGGTAGCACTAAGCAATCCTCTAGTCCTTTCTTCTCTTAGCTCTTTGTGTTAAAATCTTCCTTTTTCTTGGACTTTGAAGAGAGGAAAACCCCGCATCCTCTATCCCTGTGAGAGAGGTTTCTAGACTCAGTTCACTGAAGCCTTTAGGGCAACTTGGCATCTGGCTAATAGGTTCAAAAATAAACTCACCTCTTTCCTCCACAAGAGCAAAGCTACAATGAATATTTACTTTTGTTCTTACGTCCATTTATTCACTAGTTAAGAATTAAATATTTAATTTTGTGTACTCCTGGAATTAACTGCTTTCATCATAAATTTATTCCCGCCAAGTTCTGCCATTTTAAGAAGGCAAAAAAAAAAAAAAAAAAAGGACAACAAAACAAAATAGAAACTTCTTAACCTTTTCAGGCAGAAATCGTTGTGAAATGCAGTATCAAATTTCCTACTTAAATAAAAGTCTAGTACAACATAACTCCTTTTATTGGAAATTTGTTGTCATTTCTCCAAAGTTATTACTCTGATGTCATTTGGTCTTAGTGTCCTGGAAGCTCAGAATTTTTTTGAAGGCGTGACCTCAGTTACTACTTTTCTTACTGTTTCTTTTATTTGCCTGTATCTGATTTGTTGTGAACATCAGGGAAACCAGATAATCAAGCTTATACAATTGCTGGGGAAAATTGTATATCTTATTTCTAGCCCCATGCTTTCCTTATCTACATGGTTTGGTCCAGAGCAGTCAGGGCCATCATATTCTGGGCGGTGGAGGTTGAGATTTGTGAGAAGTGTCCAAGGTTAAGTAGGACATTAATATGGAAAGTGAGGGTTGTGAGTATGCATGGCAGTTTTTAATTTAGTAATAGTCCAAATGGATGTTGGATAACATGATAAAAATAGTCACTTCTCTGATTACACCATTCATGATTCAAGATGAAACTACTCATAAGATTTTTTTACAGGCTCTCAGTACTTACTCCAAGACAGAAAAGAGGCCTAGGTTTCACCAGAAGCAATCTCAGTCCCAGCCTGGGACAGGGCTTGTCTGGCTGATGTATCTGGGTACTTAGGTAGAAATAGCTGGGAAATGGAGACCTGTGACTTTGAGAAATTTGTGGCATTTTTCTTCAGCTCCTGTTATCCCCAGAAGCAGAAGAGAGGTGGCATTTTGAATAGTATGATTTTACTAGCTTTGCCATTTCTGCTTCTAAGTCAGTTTCTTTCAGCTGAAGGAGGAGCAGCTGTAGGATTTTTATGTACAAACCAAAATACTTACTTGGCTCATAGTCTAGGTAAGAAGACGGAGTGATAAATTATATGTTGGTTTTATTTTTTGAAACATATTTTCCCGAAAAGTTGAAGCAATGATTTATAAATGGATTCGTTTGCAGGAAGATGATCAGTCTGACCCTTGGAACTCAGAATCTATTTCTCAAAGAAATGGTATGTTATAGTTGGGTCCTAAGAAAGTTCACAGATTCCCACTATGTCTTAGCATCACGTCCATCATGGTATCCATGGAAACTTGGTGCTCAAGCCCCTTCAGCTGGTGTAGGAGGTTATGAAGAATAATCATGGTGCTTTAAACAAGGAGAAATGTGAGTAGACACAAGTCATTATTTAACTGATAAAATGAGTGAGTTTAACCAAGGACCCAATGGGAAATGAAAACGTTCATTGAACCATTCCAGAGGCCCAACTGAGAACTAAGAATGAGAGGAGTTAAAGGTAAGCAGAATTAGAGTTTTTCCACTTGAGGAAGAACATTCTAGCAATCAGGACTGCCTAAAAATAGAACAAGTTGATTGATGAAGTAATGAAACCCCTGTCACCCAAGATGTTCAAGCAGAGGTGGGAGTACCCCCTCATCAGGAATTCTCCAGAGGGGAGCCATGTGGTGAATTGAGGGTTATAATAAACGACCTCTCTTTTTTCTTGTAACACTGAAATGTAATACTTAAGAGTCACATTTATGTTCTGATTTTTAATTGGGAAAGATAGTAGATAACATCATTGGAATAATTTTAAAAAGGCATCCAAATAGCTATCCTTTTACAACCCTACTGTTACATGATTACTTTTTATTTTACATAGCATTCACTAGCAGGGTATACTATCTTTACAACTGGGAAAAAACCTAACAGATAGAACGTTAATTTTCCATGCCTGAAGAGTATCATATTCTCTACTATCTGTTTTTACACTTTTAAGTACTGATATTTATATGTAGTAGTATGTTTATGTTATTCTTTGTTCTGGTATTTATAGCTCATTGTCAAAATTATATTCAAAATCTAAGAATCTTATGTAGTTTAAATTTTTCACTTTTTCATGACTTGTAGTCTGATAAAGGGTGATTGGGTGTGGGACAGAGAAGAGAGGCTTCCAGACCAGCGAACCTAACTTACTAGGTCACCAATTTTCAAAGAATCTGAGTATAATTAAATACACTTCATAATAAACTAGGCTGAACATAATTTAATCTCTCCCTGAAGGTACTTCAGAGTCTTGGAGTGCTTTGGGGTCACGATGAACATCAATTACCTTCTCGCGGTGGGTGTGCAGGAGGAGGTAGTTAATAGAGTTCCATTTGATCGAGTCCTGAATGACTGGACATTTGTTCTATTACTATAGGGAGTCTAGTGTCAAAATGTGAGAGCCGAAGCTTTATGTTAAATTCTCAGGCAGAAGAGACTGTGATAAAGATGACCTCTTTGGTTTGGAGAGAATGGGAGCTGATGGTAATAATTCACATGAACGTGGTAGCGCTTTACAGTTTCCAATGCACTGTCACTTACCTTGTCATCCATTATTTTCTCATGACAATCCTGGGAAGGAAGCATGGCAGATAGCATCCTGTTTTTACCGTGGAGGAAAATGGAGCTCAGAAAGTTTAAGTAAGACCATGCAGTACGTAGGAAGCCAATGCCACTTGACTCCAAGTTGAATGCTTTTTACAGTATCGCAAAGGATACTGAACATTTGTATGCAGTAATCTTTTTTTTACAAAAGATTTATTTATTTATGCATACAAGAACTGGGGTACAGGCCAGAGTTGCAGGAGGTGAGAGGATTCACCAGAGCCAGAGTGGGGAGCAGAACAGGAAGATTGACCAAAATACAGTGCTGAGGGGAGCAGCGGGCGAGGCAGGAGAGGTCTGCTGCGCTACCTGGGTCCCCTCCCTGACCGGGGATTGAACTCGCGCTATTGTGCTGCACATGCTTCACAGTGCGGTGCTCAACCCGCTATGCCACCAGGGAGGCTCACAGTAATAATCTTTTTGAGTGCTTATTGTATTTCTGTGCTATATGTGCATCAGTTCATTTAATCTTCCAACGGCCAAGGAGTAGGTAGATAACAGTTCTTTTGGTACTAGTAGGTCTCTCACGTTGAGACATGAGGACACTGAGGCACAGATAGGTTAGGTAGTGAGAGGCAGGGCTGATATTTGAAGCTAGGAGCTTGGGCTTCAAAGCCCACTTTCTCCATGATGCCACATGCTTTGGTGTACCGATGAAGGCATCTGCACATTCGTGCCCATAGGCATCGTCCTGTCTACAAAGATGTCTTCCTGTGTGCCGGAACTAATATCATACTTTAATTTTTAAAGCGGTTGTTATTATTGTTATTCATTACTAATTACCAAAATCATGCTAAAAATTTAAAGAATAAGCTATTTTTAACTTCCCATTGTGTGAGTATTTGTGTGTTCATTGGATAGAATTTTCTGGAGTCTCTAGAATAGGCAAATCTTACAATTTTATCTGTTATTATTATTATACCTGCCTGTATTTAACTTGACTTATAATTTTACTTCACCAAAGAGCTATCAAGTTGCTTGAAAACCTAATCTTCCAAATGAATTGTCATATTGTTAATTTTTTTTTACTATGATATAGATGCTAATATAGGGGATTCCATTTAAAAGCAATTTGAGTGGTGTCAATTTCAAAGATGGCAAGCAGGTCAAATTATATAAACTGTATTGTTGCCTGTGTACAGAATACACAGTGAACACTTATTTAGTCGGACACTTTCCATTTTTACTCTATTTTAACTACAGTCACTTGTTTTTTGTTCATCTGTTCAGAGTGTCTTGTAGTCTGTTGACCACCTTATAACATGATTTTTGATGCAGTTCTTCAGGCTGTAAGCTCTTTATAACACAGGATCTGTGCTGGTCTCCCTCAGGGGTCCTACTTAATAGATGGAACTGATGGTGACTACTTAGTAGGCACTATATATATTCATCTTTTTATAAGTAGAAAATTCTAACTCTTCTCATTTTGTTTTCCCATTTTAAATGGGTATTTTTCATTTTCCCTTAAAGAAAGTGATAATCCTGTACTGCTCATGCATTGTCCAACTATGCCAAACTAAGCATATTTCTTCTTCATTCCTCATTGGACTACTCATCAATAAATGTTATGGAGCATTCATTTTGTAAGGGGTACTCTCTAAATTTGGGGAACATAGGAGTAGACAAGACAGAAACATTTCTTGCCTGCAAGGAGTTTTGTCGTTTCGTGATGATTGTGAGGACAGAAGCAAATTAGGATTTGGGGCCTGCTTCCAAAGGACTATTTCTGTGATACTTACAATGGAATTTCCACCCCAACTCTTCCCGATCTCGCCAGAATACACAAAGTTGGCATCATCTTATTTCATCATGCATTCAAATGTAATGAAAGGCTCAAGTAGTACCTAGAAACAGAAAAATAGGTTGTCTCGACTTTAACTGTTTTCCTTCCCATCTTCCCTTTTTCCTTTGTCTCATTCTGCTTTGAGAGCTTAGTCATTATTTCCTTGTCCTTTCCTAAAATGTAATTGGGTGACCTTAGGGCAGGAGGCCCTGGTTTTTTGGTCTGCACCAGCATGATTTATGAAGGCAATTCGATGGGAAAGACTATTCTGTGTCCCTCTGTGTAGTCAGATCTCACTTTAGGCGGCCCTAACTAAATTTGTGTTGAGTTGAGTAACTGTCTGGGCAAGTCTCTCTCCCTCTTGCTACCTCCATCTTCTCATTATTGTATAAGAAGTTGAAATAGAATGATTTTGTTAGGGCCCTGCTCATACTACAATTCTGTGATTCATATGTTCCTGAAAAGTCATCTTTTTTTTTTTTTTTTTTCTTTTCAGTAAGTGAAATATATTTTCCAATGAGCCTGGAAATCTAATTTCCAATTATTCTCTCCCCTGGTTTATAACTTATCGTCTGTGTGTTGTGGCTTCTGGCACCGTTGTTGCTCCAAGCCCATCAAGAGGTTAATTACCTGTGAAGAATGAGGAACTGCTGGAGAGCTGTAAAACCTTCCAGGGGAACTTTGGAGTTAATCTCTGGTAATGCGAATAAATAAATGTCCTTTATGTGTTTAGTTTTCTAGTGAGGACATACGTTCCTGGACAAAGTCAAGTGGCTGATGGCATTGAGCACTGACAACCATGATCAAGCCTCTTCCTAGGGTCCTCATCCTTCTAGAGCTTGTCCTATCAGAATACAGACAACACTTTAAAAAACAGCTGCATTCAGGTCCCCCCTGGTGGCGCAGGAGGTTAAGCACCGCACTATGAAGCATTTGTAGCCACTGTAGCGCGAGTTTGATCCCCGGCCAGGGAGGGGACCCACATGGCGCAGCAGACCTCTCCTGGCTAACCCACTGCTCCCCTTACCAATGTATTTCAGTAGATCCACCTGCTCTGCTCCCCACCCTGTGTCTGGTGAATCCTCTCACCCTCCTCCCAACACCTCTGGCCTGTACCCCAGTTCTTGTATGCATACATCAATAAAACCTTAAAAAAATAAAAATAAACAGCTGCATTCCTCCTTGTTTCCTTAGGAACCTGTACTATTTTTGTACCTTGTGTCTCCTTTTCTTGTAGTTGGTAGAAACTTCAAAGGAGGAAACAAATGAGAAATTTGTAAAGGAAAAATGATAAATTTCCAACAAAATTACTCTTCCCTACTCTTTTCCATCTGGACTAGCACACCTCCAGGCCGTAAGCTTGCTTTCTTACGTCTTGGGCAGATTCAAGCATGGCACTGCCTGACTCACTGGCTCTGTGCTGAAGGGTGAGCATTGTCTTGATTTGCTCTGAACTCTGCCCAGCAGGAAATTCCTGCTGCATATAGGAAAGGTGATGTATTTAAACACACACACACATACACACGGTCACCAAGCATGTCATTTTCATGTTTTCTTTTCAGTAAGGCAACCAGAGAAGTGTCTAGCTGTTGGGGATCTCGCTGGTGGGACTCTCAAGATGTTAACTTAATGAAGTACTTTATTGGTAGTTTTAGAGGGTAGCCTCATTTGTAATTGAGCAGGAAAAAAGGAGATTGGATGTCATCCAGAAATTCTGTGGACAGTGCACATATAAAGAATTCCCTCTTTGCCCCATTACCCTGTGTTTCTGGTTTGCCATATTGTATTGAGTCAGGGTGTTACAATTGCCAAAAGTTTTTTATCCTTCACTGTTGACCAAGTACTTTATTAACCACTCATGAAGTGAGCTGGTACTCCATGCAGAGGGCCAGAGTCTAATAGGATTTTGCCCCTCACTGAGATAGAGCTGTCAATCATGGAAGCCCTGAATGATGAACCCAGTTGATGGTCTAGTACTACACCTGCCTCTGGAACTGATCTCACAACCTAACTCCATTTATTCTTTTTGTGACTTCAGAGCTATTTCAAGAATGAATTTTTTTCACTCACTTGTACCAAGTGTATTCTCTCAAATTAGAGGGAAGGAAGATAAGACTCCCAAGAGATAGATGTGCTGATCATCATTTTAAAATTAATTAATTAATTGATTGATTTTTTTTATGCAGTTGGGGTACAGGCCAGAGGCATGGGGGTGGGGGTGAGAGGATTCACCAGAGACAGTGGGGAGCAGAACAGGCAGATTGACTGAAATACACTGCTGAGGGGAGCAGCGGGCGAGACAGAGAGAGGGCAAGACAGGAGAGGTCAGCTGCGCCATGTGGGTCTGCTCCCTGGCCAGTGTTCATACTCACACTGCAATCTCTGCAGAAGCTCCACAGAGGGACGCTAAACTTGTGCCACCAGGGAGGCCTTTATTTATTTTTTTAACAAGAAGCTTTTCTTGGTAAAGCTACTAAACATTTGTTCCGTATTCATAGGAATTCTTCAATATTGCTTTTGCCTGCTGTCTTCTGTTTTGCTATTTTTCACTTTAGGTGACCACTGTGATCCAGTATGTGCAAATACTGGAGCTTGAAAATATATTGAGAGTCAATGTTATCAGTTCGATGCTCAGCTCATCGTGATATAGGAACCCAGGGACACATAATCCAAGAGGTCCCTTGAACTGACTGTTCATGGGAATGTATACACATTTGCTGATAGAAGCATGATAGTGTCAAAAGTGAAAGTATAGTTTCTTTAGGCCTTGTGTTTTATTTGGTAAGGAATTCTGTTAGGAATTTTTTTTTTCAGTCTCCTGGTTGCTATGGCAACACTGATTTTCCAGAGCTTCGATGACCTCTACAAGTACCAAATAAAGTTAGATATGATGAAGGCATGAAAAGATCAAGGCAGCCAAGTGTATCCTAAATACAAATATATAGATTAAACTTGTATGCATCTTTGACCTTGTCTTTATTCTTTGTGTGTGTGTGTGCGCGCGCATGCACACGTACTTTTATTCCTGACTACTTGGAGAAAATTGCTGATTCATAGTGTCATTGTCTTTTGTTTTCCCAGGGAAATTTTGGGCCTATTTTTTTAAAATTAATTATGTTCCATTATTTTACACCCTTGTTTGTTGTTCACAATATGGCATTTCTCTACAAATCCTCAGGTGTGGTCTCCATAGTTTTCCCATCATCAAAGCATCAAAGCATCCCTCCACCATAATCCATTGTGCTCTCTTCCCCCCTTGTTTTCTATCCCTCCTTCTCCCTATTTTTTCCCCTCCTACTCCCCTCCTGGCTGCCTCAGATCTATGTATGGTCAGCCTTCAAGAGTCAGTTTTAAAGTTTATCTTTGTCTGATCTTTGTTTGGCTTTTGTCTATTCCACTTATACCTGAAGTTATCTGGTATTTATTTTTCTCCTTCTGGCTTACTTCACTTAGCATAATTCCTTCCAGTTCCATCCATGTTGTACAAGTGGCCTAGTTTATCTTTTTTGATTGCTGAGTAGTATTCCACTGTGTATACACTTCATCTTCTTGATCCATTCAACTGTTTTCGAGTGTTTAGGTTCTTTCCATATCTTGTTGTTGTAAATAGTGCTGCAATAAACCTAGGAGTGTTTTTGTGCCCTTTGGGTAGGTTCCTAGGAATGGAATTGTGGTGTAATTACATTGCTGGTAAATCTCTTTAGGAATCTCCCAACTGGATCTGTTTCTAAGCTCATTTTTCTACAGCCCTGAATTTAGTCTCTTGATAAATCTTATTTCCCCTTGCTCTTATAGACACAAGACACTTTGCTTTGTTTATGCTAATAAAGTCAGGCTGGTCCAAAAAAATTGGAAGAAATGCTAGTAAATCTTTCGGTCTTTTGCACGTGATTCCCTGTTTGTTAACATATTGTACCTTTTTTTTTTTTTATGCATACAAGAGCAGGGGTACAGGCCAGAGTCGCAGGAGGTGAGAGGATTCACTAGAGACAGAGTGGGGAGCAGAACAGGCAGATGGTCTGAAGTACACTGCTGAGGGGAGCAGTGGGCGAGGCAGGAGAGGTCTGCTGTGCCATGTGGGTCCCCTCCCTGGCCGGGGATCCAAAGGCACTGCTGTGCTGCTGATGCTTCACAGTGTGGCGCTCAACCCCCTGTGCCACCAGGGAGGCCCAACATATTGTACCTTTTAGAGTTTAGGTGTATGAAATGATATTAGAAGTTTCTCAGATTTTACTACTGTCTTGTCATCCCTGATGAGGTAGATCAACCCTGATGGATATTTTCTTATCACAAAGGTAGAAAGCTTAATTTTGGAGAGGAAGAGCTTTTTCTGATATATCACCTAATGTTGCTATAGCAAGGTACATTCAGTGAACACTTCTTGTGTACTTGCCAGCAGACAGCTTGGCTTCCTGGTTGTAATTACATGCCAATGGCTGAGTGGCTATTATTTTAGAAGTTGAGTTCATCATGTATTCCCTCAGCCTGTGGAGTAGCACACCCTGATTGTTCACATTAAGCTTGTAATTCCATCCAAGGTTTATAATGTCATCACAGAAACTAGATGGAATTACAGCCCCTTTGGAAGACTATATTACTTATTGAAATCCTTTAGAAAGTTAAATAATTTTATAAATATCCTGAAAGTTCATGGAACTTAAAACATAACCCTGGCCAAATAAAAAGTTCTCGGTAAATATTTGTTATTTATTTGATTGATCGATTTATATCTTTAAATACCTTTTTTTTTTTTTTAAGTCTGGAGAGGTTGTTCTTGAGTATTTGTAGTGCCTTAAAAAAAATTGCCTTAAAATGCTCGTAAAGTTTCTTGCTTGTTATTGATGGAAAAACTGGCTCCCTATGTGAATATATTATTTAATCTTTTCTGTTTCTAGTCTACAGTGTAATACTGAGTGGTTCTAGTAGCCAAAATCTTTCTTTCAGGGATGTTTTGTCTATTGTAAGTAATTTCTCTTGCACAGATATCTTTTCAGCAAATCCTCTATGTATCACATGCCTTAAAGGTGGGATCCCATTGTGGTGAATAATTACATAGTCAGAAATTTTGGTTGTCTGTTGGATTATTGGATGGATGCCTCTCTTACTGGTCTTAATTAGAACAAGGACTGTTAAAATAATTCACTAATTCATGGTGTGTTACCAGATTTGAAATGGCATCTGTTTTATATCCTCTAGACAGACTACTTCAGTAGAGGATAAAGGTTGGAAGTTCAGTAGGCTACATTATGTATTTCAGAATTTGATATGGTTTTTAAATTTTAGACTTTGTGTTATATATTTTAGGATGATTACATATAATCTGTATAACAAGTTATTATGCTGTGCCTGTGCCATCATGTCCTGCAAGATACTATAAGTCAGTATATTTTGAGTAATTATTTAAAATTTACATTTTTGTGACTTTCATGCATGTGTGGAAGAGTCTTCAAAAATACAGACATTTCAATTAAGGAAATTCTAATTATTAGAACTATTTGAAAGTTGTGTGAAATTATAATAATCACCTATTGTTTGCTTATAATATTTGTCCCTGAAAATACTCGTTTTTAAAAGTCATGTAGAACAGAGATAATAGATACATATATTGGTAGAACTAAAGTCATTGTTTTCTGCTCTTAAGTCATTTATTGGAAAGGAAAATATATGTACAAAATTATATTTTTGTCTAAGGACTCGATGCTACTTAGAGAAAGAAGGTTTCAGCACTTAACAGTTTAAAGATTGAGCAGTTACTGGTTTTTGTTTCCTAATTTGTTTCAATGTAAATTCTAATCTCTTTTTTATTACCTGTAAACATCTTATGTTAGCTATAGAAATTAGACTCAGAGTTAATTAAGTGTAACTCCTTGAGATGCCTTGTCGTTAACAAAAAAGTCATATTCTCCAGATCTTAAGTAAGTGGGTAAATTTAAAAGTGGCGGTTTGTGTGTGTGGTATGCGTGCAGCAGCAATATTATGCTTTCTTTTTAAAATGTGCACGATGCCTCTTGGTCTGTGGGTGGGGGAACTACCTATGGTGCCCTCACTAATTACTCATTCAATTGTTCCTCCCTAGAAAGGGAAAATCCAGAGCTCCATACTCTACTTTTTCTGAACAATGGGGAGGGGACTGGCCGGTGGGGATGCCACTATTAGTTGGCCAACACCTGAACAAAATGCAGTTTATTACTTTCTCCATGTACCTATTACAAGCTAATACATAAGTACTAGTGATCTGGGGCCTCCCTGGTGGTGCCAGGGGTTGAGTTGAAGCACTATAAAGCTATCTTTAGCCACTGCAGCACCAACCAGTTCAATCCCCGACCAGGGAGCGAACACCAGTCCAATCCCCGACCAGGGAGCGAACACACATGGCTCAGCAGACCTCTCCCCACTGCTCCCTTCAGCAGTGTATTTCAGTAGATCTGCCTGTCCTGCTCCCCACTCTGTCTCCAGTGAAGTCTCTCACCACCACCCCCGCCCCCTGCACTTCTGGCCTGTACCTCAGTTCTTGTATGGATAAATAAATAAACCTTTAAAAATATTTAAATACTAGTGATCTGACTGGAGTGCTATAGTGAAAAAATATACTGATCCATTCACCCAACATGACAGGAAACACAGTTAAATTCTTTCCCACATAATAAGTAATTCCTGGAGTCAGAAGCTGAAGAGAGTGTGTGTGTTTGTCGAAGTCAATAAATATGTGAGTTCGTTGACTATTTCCTTAAGGAAAAACTCATTCCATGTGTATTTGATGTTTCCCATGAATTCTGTCTCTTTTAGAATTTGATAGTGAATTAATGAAGAACCCTTAATTCTTTCAGGAAACACTCCTAATTTGAGGAATTAGAGACTTGCGTGTAAGTCTCTAAACATTTATAGGTCATATAATAAGTTCAAAGGAATTAAATTATGTATTCATTAAGAATGCATTATCATTACTAACAGAAATTAATTGATTGACGTTTTACCAAGTGCTAAATACCTAGGAAATACAGGTGAAGAATGCCATGGGCCTGGCACAGTGGGAGTAGCCTTAGGTCTTAGGTCTGTTATTGACTGTTGTGTGGCCTCCGGCAAAGAATCTAACTTCTCTGGGCCTTAGGAAATGAGGAAGTGTGTGATATCAGTGGTTTTAAATGTGGCTTCTGAACCCCCTGGAGAGCGCACTTTCTCCCAGCAGGCCTGTACTGAATTAGCACAGACTTGGTGGGGAGGGTGGACTGAGGCCCAGGAATCTTTATATTACAGTAACTGCTAGGCAATTTCGGTTTACATGACCACTAAATCAAATGATCTTCGGGATCACTCCCAACTCCTACATTTCAATACTAGGGAGAGCAGTGTGGGGCAGTGGGAAGCTAGTCATTAAGCAATTGGGTCTCTGATAAAGAAAACTTTTTAAAAAGGAGGGGTGGGGTTATGGGTTTGCTAATCTCCAAGGGCTGAGGCATGCTTGCTGTTGACATCTTTCTAAAGGGCTACAACTGAAAGCTGAGAAAAGTTCCTTGTCCTTGAGCTTGAGGATGGCTTCTAGATATCTCTGTACCTTCAAGCTGTCAACTGTGGGGTGGGTTTGCTGGCCTGCGGTCTGCGTTGGAACAACAGACACATGCTGAAGAAAACGGTCATCTCATGTCATGCTGCCAAACCCAAAAGGGGCCAGGGGAGTGTGGCCTGTGCTGTGCCCCCGCCAGAGGTGCTGACAGCTCCTTGGCACCCAGATGCACGGTCTCCGCCCCTGCTGCCTGAGCACAGATATTATCTCAGGGGAAAGGGACTAGGGAGTAGGGGAAGAAAGGAAAGTTGGAGGGATCCCGAAGTGCTAATAGCCATAGTGGCGGTGGAGAGGTTGCCAAGAAGAAAATTCTGGCACTGGGTGCCAAGCATGTTTGAACTAGAAGGGGATTCAAAAATTCAAACAGAACACTGTCTGTTTTTAAGGACTCGTGTGAAAGGTTTGTTTGTCCCAAGCTTAAATCCAAGATTCTGTGTGTCATAAACACTCTCACGTAGTCCCCAACCCTTGAACAATCTCCAAAGTATGGAAGACAAAGGACCCAGGTTTTCAGCTCCCTAATGAGGAGAGACAGTTTTCTTCTGAACTTCTCTGCCTTATGAATTTTAAGGGAGCTCCATGTCAACAGTTCCTGCAGGGTAGTTAACAGAGGTGGGAAGCTGAAATAACCTTAAGGCCCGAAGCTGAGAAGCAGCCCTCTTTATCCTAATAGCCACAATTAGTTTTGGGAGGCAGTCGGTGGAGAAAGTCAGGGCTTTTCACTTAGAAAGCAGCTATGTCAGATGCTGGGGTCCAGTGATTGGACATCTGTGTCACTCTAGTCACTGCCAAGGCCAAGTTGTTCTCCATGTCTCACATATGGACATGGAGATTTGTATGCTGATCCCGCCGGGAAGTGATTGGTTGCATTACACAGGAGGAATCCTCTGGAAAATAAGCTTTTTTTTTTTTTTTGAAAAGACCAGATGGAGGGGAGCAAAGGATGCCTTTTTTTCCCTGGTGTTTTGGAAACCTGGATCTCATCAACTTTCTGGTTGGTTTTGGCCGTCAAGACTCTCGTGCCAGAGCAGCTGAGCCAGGTTCCCGAGGCTCCTCCTGACCCTTGCTGGCAACCTCTTAAAAATAGCTGTCACTCCAAGTTCAGTTAAAATGTATCTCAACAGATACATGCATGGAAAGTATATGAATAGAAGTAGGAAAGCGAAGCTTAACTGACTGAAAAGTCACAGACTTGCCATGAAAAATACTATAAAACACTCTCAGGAAGGTTCTCGCTCATGGTATTACTTGTGCAGTCAAAGTAGAGGCTTTGACCCATTTCTCATGGCCCATTGTTTCCCATCTCGCTACTGGAGGTTTCCAGTGACTGATTCTCCAGAAATCCACAGATTTTGTTGGAGAAGTAAAACAACAACAACAAAAAACTCCTTCACGTTTGCTGTCGCTTTATCCCAGGCAAGGTGTGTCAGAGTGGATCAGCATCCTGATAAAAGCAATGAAATGCCACGTTCACAGCTTCCTTCTTCTTCTAGAAATGTTTTTCATTCTTCGAATGGGAAATCCTCAAATATATCATTACAGATTTTTAAACTGATCTGGAACATGAAAAAGAGAACGATAGCAGAAAACAGAAGGGAAATTCTCCACGAGAGACCCAGTATACCCTCTGTTCTGATGCAGATGTTGACCTGGTGGGGGTGGGGGGTGCCCTCTGCTAGTGAGAGTGAGCTCAAGATTGTGTTTTGGTCCTTGCTGCTTAGATTGTTGCCCGTCTCAAGGCTCCTAGGGACATTACCGTAAGGGGACAAAGGTGACCCTGGAAACGGGGAAGTTATTTCTTGCACAGGGTGACTTTAATTTTCCTGGCTCTACTATAATCAGAAGACACTGCTACTTTGATCATTCTTCTGTCTTCCCCCCTCAACTTCTGTTGTCTGTCATGCATATATTTCATTTGACATTTAAGTGCACGGTTCTTAAAATTGCTGACAAATAACCTCCATTTCACGTTTTGTTGGCACTGTGGCCTCACTGTAAATGCTCCCTGTGTATTCTTGGGAAGTTGCATAATTGCAGTTACTCCAGTTTACTGTGCAATACGCTCAGTGACTAATGGCCTAATCAGGACTTGAAAAATATATAAACAGTTCAACAGAAGCAATTGATTCACTGAGCTCTTTTCATCTAGACAAGGGTGAGCTAATGGGAATGAAAAAAGACGGAGGTGTGCAGCAGCGTCTTTGATGTATCGGAGCTGGAGCGTTCCCACAAATCCTGTACCTTGCTGCTCATGCATGGCGTATCCTCTTTCGTATGCATGAGTCTGCCTTGCCAAGCGGTCATCCTAATTGGCTCTTGCGTGGTTTTCCTTAATGTGCATGTTACATGTGTTACAGCTGTTTTTTTCTTTGCTCTGCTCTGAAAACTACTGGCAGTGACAGCTCTGAAGAGTCAGCCTGTCTTGCGTGTCCCCTGTGGCCTCACCCTAGCTCTGGTTTCTTAGGATGGGATTACGGTGGAGGCTGAGAGCAGGACCGGATGGCTGATCTCTGCACATCGTTGATTGACACAGAATCTTCTTCTCTGGCCCTCAGTGGTATCGTTTCTTCCTGAATGTCTAGCCAAGATGCACAGAAGTAGAGACTTTCAGCAGGATTAGGTAGCCAAAGGGGAAAAAAAAAAAACCCAAAAACCCAACCTAAACCTACTTGGATCACTGTTGAGTCAGTGAGGAATAATAACGATCAGATTGTTCTTTCCTTGGGGATTTCTGAGATAGCTCATAAATGCTACATCTTTCCCCCATCCAGCCTTGCCTCATACGAAATTTTCTGTCTCTTAATTCGACCACTAATTTAATTTTTTAAATTTTGTGATGACATCACTCAGTCTGTAGAAGCAGCCTCTCATTGGTGCAATTAATTTCCTAAAGGGATAATTCAGATGAAAGATTGTGTTTTCTCAAATATGAAATGGATTGTTAAAGTGCATGCATGTGCAGTCAGGAAGTCCTTTTGCGTGTCCTGTGTCTCATGTCATGGTAATGATTGGACTTGTTTCTGGTGTTTAAGAATTACATGATCAGGAAGCTTCTCACTGAATAGCGAATCATCTCTACCAGCATTATTTAGTACACGTTAAGTTTCAAGCTGCTGAATCATAAGGTGGTAGCTGGTTTCGCATGCCTCCTCACTTACTGTCCTCCCTCACTCCTCTCTGGAGAACACTCCACCGTACCCCTGCTCTGGAGCTGTGTTAGACATCTTCTCTTGAAGGGTCTGATGAGTGTACTACGCAGTGTGATGTTCGCATATTAACTTTGTTTCTCTTTTTTTTTTAATGTATGCATACAAGAGCTGGGGTACAGCCAGAGGTGTGGGGAGTAAGAGGAGTCACCAGAGACAGAGTGGGGAGCAGAACAGGAAGAAGGACTAAAATATACTGCTGAGGGGGGGAGCAGCAGATGACCAGGAGAGGTGTGCTGTGTCATGTGGGTCCCCTCGCTGGCCAGGGATCAAACTCATACTGCAGTGGCTGTGGTAGCCCTACAGTGCAGTGCATAACCCCTTGCACCACCAGGGAGGCCCTTACATCTTAATTTGTTAGTCCTTCTTGGAGAATATAGTTATAGAAGCTGTAAAGTACAAAGGATGAGTATTGATGAGAATTCTTTTTTGGGGTCTCAGGATATTGTGAATTAGCGATCAGAAAAAAAAGAAAGAAAAAAGAGAAGAGTAGTAGAGGATATTTGGGGTCATGGGTCATCACTGTGCCCAAGGTTGCCTGCAGCTTTCCCTGCTGTCTCTCCATGCAGACAAGTTTGGGGTGGGCTCTTTCCAGAAAAGCTGGGGATGCATCAGGACATCAGGTAGCATCCTCCCATAGTTATTTAATATTTCCACGTTCTGCTAGAGTTTTATTATTTGGTAGGACACCACGGTGAAATATTCCAAAGCAGTGGATAGTGAAGAGAAAGAGAGAGGGATTTTAGATTTTGGTAATTTGGGGCACTTTAATTTAAAAAAAAAATAACAGGGCCTCCCTGATGGCACAGTGTGTTAAGCTCTGCTCTTGGAAGCATCTGTGATACAGCAGTGCAAGTTCAGTCCCCAGCCAGGGAGGGAACCCACATGGCACAGCAGACCTCTCCTGCCTCGCCCGCTGCTCCTGTCAGCAGTGTATTTCAGTTGATCTGTCTGTTCGGCTCCCCACTCTGTCTCTGGTGAATTCTCTCACCTCCTGTGATTCTGGCCTGTATCCCAGCTCATGTATGCATAAATAAATAAATCTTAAAAAAATAAAATAATAAATAACAATCAGGTGAGGTAATTTTGAAAGAAATTATTTAAAGTTACTTAATACCACCCCATTGAAACCTTAAGATAGGAAGCCACAATTTCTCTAACTACAGCAACAATAAATATATAAATAAAATTAAAGTAAAATTAAAAAAAACTTAATATTATAATAGAATGACCTAAACATAAAACCTGTTGAAAAGCACTAACACTAAGTAAGCATTCCTTGGCTACTCCCTCCATTTTTTCTTTAGAGATTAAATACTTATTTTAAGAGGAATCGTTTGAACAGGCTGACATTTTTGTATGAATGTCCATTCATTCAGTTTTTCTTATTTCTCATTCACTTGTTCTTATGTGAACGTTGCTTTAAGGAATTGTATATGCAAAGTTACTAGTTATGGTGTGTTATGGGAATGTTAAGGCATTTTTGAAGTTAATTTTCATTATATCAGTTCAACTTAACTTTTGATCTTAACTTCAGAATAAAAATTATTTTCTCATCATTTCTAAATTCTTCCATCTTTCCTTCTTTAGCCCTTCCTTTTGGTAGATTAATGTCCACAGATGCTTTGTGAAGTTAAAATAGTGTTGTCTATTTATATTCAAATCAGAAAATTGCTAGTCTGCTAGTATTCAATCTCTCAGAAAAAATTAATAATAATGCATTCTGTAAAGGTCTATCTGAATCCCCCATCCTGTGCTCCTACTTGCCTTTCTGTCTTCAGTTTCTCTTTTTAGCTGGGGAAGTGTATCATTCAAAAGACAGGATCTCTGTGTAGCAAAGCATACCAAATCACCTGTAGATAAAAAGTGTAACATTTTCGTTTAAAAGCCACCTTCTAATAGAGTAATTGATGTGGTAGACTAGATGGCATTGTTAGTAAGAATTTGAAAACAGGATTTACCTAAATCACTGAAGACAGGGGCCTCCCTGGTGGTGCAGGGGGTTAAGCACTGCAGTGTGGGGTCCACAGCCACTGCAGTATGAGTTCCATCTCCGGCCAAAGAGGGGACCCATATGGCACTGCAGACCTCTTCTGCCTCGTCCACTGCTCCCCTCAGCAGTGTGTTTCAGTCTATCTTCCTGTTCCTGGCCTGTGCTCCAGCTCTTGTATACATAAATAATAAAATAAAATCTTAAAAAAAAATAACTGAAGATATTCAGTCATTGCATATGATTTATGTGATACTGTTGGACCTCAGTGTGTGAAACTGTTGGGTCCCTTTGAGAAAAAGTTTGGTGGAGCCCTGTTCAGTGGCACATGACAAGTTTATTAAGTAAAAAGACATTTGCACAGACACAAAAAGGCAGTCTCGGGTCAAGAACTCTATGTTGCCAGAGCTAGGGGTGTCCTTTATTGTTGGTAGTGGAACTTACCACTTTGGGGTCAGATTGGGTTGGTTTTAATCCTTTCAGATTACCACCTCTGACTGATCATCGCTTCTCCTCCCACTTCTGTTTGATCTTTTGAAAACTTCTATCCTGAATTTTCTACTCTAAACTTCTCTTCACCACCCTTGTGACCACTTCTGGCCCAAAAACCATTTGTAGGAATTGAAGGTGTGGGGTTGGTATTCTATAATTGCTACAGGCTGGAGTGGGGTGTAGAGTTAGTCCACCTAAAGGGCCTGAAATATTATCTCTCTAATGCTAGCCCCTGAACTGGCTGACGATTGATCCTTTCTGCTGGTTCTGAAAGGAGGTGTAGGTGGAGTTGAAGAGGTGGGTTGTTTGGGCCAGCTATTGTCCCTCTTGGAGGAGTTGGAGGTTAGCAGCTTGTAAGTGAGAAGAAACAAATTTATAAATGAAATTGCACATGCATGGTCTAAAGAGGAGAATGAGAAATATAGTGGATTAGAGACCCAGAAAAGAACAGTAACCATGGGTGGGTCCTATTGTAGATGCTTGCCCCCAGAGGAGAGAGAGAAAAAAAAAATTACTGGTGCTCACAAAGCATCTGTGGACGTTAATCTACGAAAAGGAAGGGCTGAAGAAGGAAAGATGGAAGAATTTAGAAATGATGAAAAAATTACCAAAGTTCCACATTGGGGTGCTAGATGTTGGAATTTCATGATCAGGGTTCTTGGGTTGCTCTGAGAAAGAATTTTGCAGTGTCTCTACTCAGCAAAACATGACAAGTTCATTAAGATAAAGACACTTGCATAGATGTAGGTGGGTGGCAGTCTTGAAAAGCAAGAGCAAGAGCTGCATTTTATTAGAGTAAAGGGTATCTTTATATATTGCCCTTAGATAAAATCACTGTAGAATTTATTGGTTTGGGTTTGGGTTACATTGGTTTTCTTTTCTTTTTTTTTCTCCTAAATATTTATTTATTTATGCATATAAGAACTGGGGTACAGGCCAGAGGTGTGGGTGGTGAGAATACTCACCAGAGACAGTGGAGAACAGAACAGACAGATCGACTGAAATATACTCCTGAGGGGAGCAGTGGGCGAGGCAGGAGAGGTGTGCTGCACTGTGTAGGTCACCTCCCTGGCTGGGGATCGAACTCGTGCTGCAGTGGCTGCAGATGCCTCAGTGTCGTGCTTAACCCCTTGTGCAATCAGGGAGGCCCCTGCATTGGTTTTCTTAATGACTGATAAGTATTTCTGCCCCTACCTCCTATTTGTGGCCTGGCCTTGTGAAATGTCCATCGTCATTTAAGACTTATTAATCTTTCCTATTCTACCTCTGGTTAACTTCCATCTTCTTCTAGCAATAGAAGCATTTTCTCAAAAATCAAGAGAAATTAAATTAGATACCCAGGAAGTCAGATTATAAACTAAGAAAGTGGGCAAAACCCCTAAAAGCAATTTGAGTCCTGGACTTGTACCTGTTTCATTTCTATCTCTATAGATAGAAAAATGACCTTTTTGACATTAACCCTTCTATTTTAATTTGACCATTTCAATTATTTCAGTTGAGAATATTTCAGTCTAATATATAAGTTTCCCCCTACACACACACACACACACACACACACACACACAACCTTGGTAAAATTAAGCTGCAAATGAAAAATACATCCAGAGCTACTTTTAGAGGAAAGCAAACTACATATATACTAGAGCATCAGCCTTTTCCAAGCAAACAGCAACAGATAAAACTTGCAAAAAAATTAAATCTCATTTAAGTTTATCATGCATCACTCTTAAGTCAACCATTTGATTTTTGCAAGTTGCACAATTTTAACTGCATTGTAAATCCAAAAAGGAGGGTGAGATGATTGATGAAAACTTAATGAATTAAGAGCAGTAATAGAAAATTGTAAACAATTACATGTGCATTTCATTCATTGTCTCTTCCTTACAGTCACAATAAGTCATCTACTAAAAACAAACACAGGCAAACATTTAGCTTCTGAAAAAAGGAATTAGCGCTTGAAAAGACAAATATTCATGTCGAATTTACCTGAAGAATAACCCTCAGAACCACTGCACCAACATGTCAACCTTCACTAGTCCTCATAAAGTGGGACACACAAAAAAAAAAAATGGATAAAATAAACAGGATTTGGAGAAAAATCCTAACATGCCCATTTTGTCTCTCTACCCTTTATGGAAAAACTACTAAACAGCAACTCTCCATGCTTAATAACGAGACTACAGAGTGCAAGTAAACCAAGTGCTGAAAATATAAGTACTGAAAATCGTACACAGGAGCATTTTGACTTTTAAAAACAGCATGCCTGTACCCTAGCTCTTGTGTGCATAAATAAATAAAATCTTTTAAAAACACAAAACTCGGATAAGATTTACGTGCCTCCCTGTCTTTTGATGTAGGTGGGATTTTCAAATTGCACTCATTCTGGGGAGGGGAATTTAAAAATAGACATTCCCTTCCCCCAGGGCACACATAATTAATAGCTGTGTTCCAAGTTGGAGCCCTTCTCTGCCTTACGGTGCACTGTGCTCTTACCTCCCAGTACTCATCCACATTCCCCTCCATTCACACCTTACTGTTTATTTACATGTTTGTCTCCCAGACTAATGTTAGAAGCTTTTTTAAGGACAAGGACAAACTCTTGTTCCTTTTTTCATTTCCCATGGTACTTTGCTCACGGCTACTCGGACTTGATCATCCACTGCATAAAAGAGAAATTGTCAGCTAGTAAGTGAAGATAAAATAGCAAAAGGAGATAAAAGCTCAACTCTGGAATGAAACAAAATATTGTGGAAGATGCAGTAAGTACACATGGGATGAAGTGAACGCAGTGAAACTCCAGATGTGATAGAATAGAAGAAAATCAATTATTGACGCTGTTGTAAAACTTTTCTTTGTCAGCTGAACATTCCAGAGTCGAGGCCAATTTTGTAGTTAAATTTGTTATGGAGATGTTTCCAACCTAAAAGGATCATATTGAAATTCTTTGGTTACCACAAGCAATCCACAACAGAAAATGTAATTTGTGAGTGGGGAATCAGGGAAGGAAATCTAAGTTTATATTCTTTTTATAGAAAAATATTCCTCCTGCCACTTGTACTACTTTCCTCTTTTACAGCCTAGGCACACTCTTTGGGTTGTCCCACCAATAGACAGAGAGTGTTAAGGAGAATATTTTATTCATGCTTATCCTTGGGGCCTAGGACAAAATGGGCACTTAGCAAATGCCCAACGAAGAAGGAAGATGTTTCAATTCCCTAAGAGCTAAAAGGATGTATAAAACCAGTGCTAAGACCAAGAAGAGTTGGTTTCAGAGTGGTAATTGTAGGTTTTTAAGTAAGGAGCTACTTTATGCATTAGTTTTCTATGAATATGTTGTATACCTGAGTCCCTCAAAGTCAAAACTTACAGCTATTGGATAATAAACTTGGCTGGACTTCAAACCTGTTGCTCAATCTATTAGGGGAATTCTGCTCTTCTCGAGTAGCCTATGAAAGTGGTGAGTATAGGTTAATAAATACTCCCTTTGAAATCTCAGATCATCTATTTTTCACCAGATTGCGGTCTGGCCTGTACTTGTTGCTTTAGTGCTAGGACTGCGGAGTCATGTCATCTCTCTTCAGAGAAGGGAGCCAGTTTGGAGACACTGACTCCATTGCTGTCACTTGTCTTCGTGTTTTCATTTATAGCAAACTACGGAATTTGGTATTTTTGCATATGGGAGATAATGCATAATGATGTCCATGCTTCTGTTCGTCCTGCCCCCTCCCATCATCTTCTTCCCTGGCAGTGCCCTGTACCCCACTTTTAAATTGCATATAAGCTGCACCCCCACCTTCCCTGATAACTTCCCTCTGTCCCTTTCCCCTGCATCTGTGCTATGTGTCATAAATGCTTGAATTTAAGAATTTCAAAACAAATCAACAATGTATAAAACCTTTCCAAAAGGTATAAGGAAAAGTTCCTGTGGTTACCAGAATTGACTGTTATAGTGAGTATTATTACATAAAAACTCTCTTTACCTTATATTAATCATAAAATATCTGAAAGATGGAAAGGGAGTAGTAGTATCTATAATGAGTATTATGTTTGGTTCAGGAGTTTGGCCTCTAGGCGTGCTTTGCAGTGATGTGATATTATTTTCAGATTTTTATAGGAATGTTGTACACTTGAAGGGGCCTCCCTGGTGGCACAAGCGGTTAAGTACTACCCTGTGAAGCATCCGCAGCCACTGCAGCATGAGTTCGATTCCCGGCCAGGGAGGGGACCCACATGGTGCACCAGACCTCTCCTGTCTCACCTGCTGCTCCCCTCAGCAGTGTATTTCAGTCAGTCTGCCTGTTCTGTTCCCCAATCTGTCTTTGGTGAGTCCTCTCACCCCCACACCTCTGATCTGTACCCCAGTCTTGTTGCATAAATAAATAAATCCTTTTTTTTAAAAAAAAAAAGAATATTGTGCACTTGGACAAAGGCCTTTGAGAGAGCAAGATGAAATTCTAAAGTCCTAGAATTAATGCACATAGGAGTAGTTGATGGTGGATTGATCTACAGTGGTCTCAGTTAAGTCATGTATTAAAAAGTCATGGATAACCTGTTGATCCAGGGAAGTCTTGGTTACCATAGCTGGGGGAACCTTCTGAGAGGCTGCAGTTGGACAGCCACTCCCTTCTAGACTGTGCCAGACTCAGTTTACTTGGAGCTTTGAGATTAACTCTGCTTCTCTCTCTATAACATCCAGTCTGGGAAACTATAGTTTTAAGAGTCCAGCAAGAACAGGAGCTACATTGTTTCCCATCGACTATTCCCTATCTTGAAATGGAAAGTCGGAGTGGAATTAAGAGCTAAAAAGCAAGATCTTTCAGCATCTTTGTTTAATTGTTTGCTTAGAACTTGTTGGGGGAAATCCTCCTGTTCTCTGGTAGACTGATTGTCGGACAGTGATGGTTTCCTCGGATTTGATTTCTGCACTGTCCCGTCATCAGGTCATCTTAGTCAAACTGCGCGGTGCTGGCTTTCTGGTTGAAAGGGTTGAGGTACTAAAGTTCTGGAGAGCTTCAGGAAGTTCTTTGTAACAGTCGAATAGCACGCCTTGGCCCACGTCCCCTTTATAACAGCTCATTGGCAGGGCTGGGTTGCGGGTCGCTGTGGAAGGGCCATGTTTCCGTGGCCTGTGGCTGAGAATAAGTGTCGTGGGCCCATTAAAAAAGCCTGTGGTTGAATTTTGACATAGAGCTGTTTTGAATTGCCAAGCAGACTGAATTCGTGGGAAACTCATTTGAATGAGACCAGCTGCAGCGTAAGAGCATATGCACACACGCACTAGCGCTTTCTACCTGTATAGGAGCAGTGGACTCAGGTAGAGCCACACACCTCACCTGGGGCTGCACCCAGAGGACACTTGGCAATGTGTGGAGACATTTTTGGTGGTCACAACTGCGAGAAGGGAGTCATTCACTGGCATCTAGTGGGTAGGGGTAGAATGTTGCTAAGTAACCTACTATGGGTATATCAGGACCCACGAGAGAGGCATGATCTGAAGCAAACTCCAGCAGCCCTGCGGTCAAGGCAGACGCCCTTCCATAGTTTCCAAGGTCATGAACCAGTCTGTCTTGCTGGATTGTGAGACAATGAGCTGCAGGTTTGAGTGGGGATGTGACCTCACTAAGGGGAGGGAGTGAGAAAGAGAAAAGAAATGGCAGCATTGTTGGGAAATTAATTCTATGAGCCATATTGCACTTGTGCCCAAGTGAGTATTTGGGGTTCTCTCTTTGTGTTGGGGAAACATAAAAGTAGGTGGCTCCTGGATCATGCCTTTGTGTCTTTGTGTTAGAAATGACCTGTTGGTTTTGTTTTCCAAAAAAAGAGCCTGTATTTATTTTCAATGGCTATTGTAACCCCACAAACCAGTCAGTGCCATGAAACAGCACACATTTATTCATTACAGATCTATAGTCAGAAATGCAACAAAGGCTGAAAACACAAGGCTGGAACCATGGTGGCAGAGGGCCTGCTGATTCCATAAAGGGGCTCCAGGGAGAATCCACATTTTTTTTTAAAGATTTATCCATCTAGGTATACAAGAACATGGGTACAGACAGGCCAGAGGTGCAGGGGGTGAGAGGAGTCACCAGAGACAGAGCAGGGAGCAAAACAGGTGACTCCACTGAAATCCACTGCTGAGGGGAGCAGTGGGCGAGGCAGGAGAGGTCTGCTGTGCCATGTGGGTCACCTTCTTGGCTGGGGCTCGAACTCATGCTGCAGTGACTGCAGTTTGCTTTATAGTGTGTTGTTTAACCCATTGCGCCACCAGGGGGGCCCAGAATGCATGTTGTTGCCTTTCCCAGTTCCTAGAGGCCACGGATATTCTTGGCTGGGGGCCCCCTCCTCCCATTGCCTGAACTGTCTCCCAGGCCACATCTCCCTTGATGCTCTTGTTTTGCTCCCTCTTCAGGACCTCGGCACATGTCGGGCCCACCCATACCATCCGGGAAATTCTCTCCAGCTCAAAGCTCAGAATTGAATCACATCTTTGAAGTCCTTTTTTGTTATAGAAGGTAATAGTCACAGGTTCTGGGGATTAGGATGTGACCTCTTTGGGGACATGGGGATGGGACATTTTTCTGCACGCCCTGGACCCCATTGCAGTTACCAGGACTCCATTTGCTGACGAGCTAGATGCAGATAAAGAGGGGTTAAACAATGATGTGAAGTAATCTTTTCACTGGTATAGTTTTGGTGCTTTAGAAACACTTTTCCTTTAGTTAGTGTAGTGTGACACAGCAGACATTTGGAGGATGTTGAAAAGTAATTGTTGTAGTTGGCAAAGGCACATTCCAATAAAAGAGGTAACAAGGGGGAAACAGACAGTGGGGAGGAAGCTGCAGACAAGGGGCTTGAAAATTTGAATGTGAGTTTCACCTCATAATGCATAATGACTGCTCACTTGGAGGTGAGGGACTGGCCTATGAGAAGTTCAGATTTATGGGCCAGAGCACCTGGTCAAGATGTACTTTTATTATATACTTTACTGTGATGCATTTAGCACAAAAAGTTCTTGGATCTCACTTTGAGAAAAAAAAAATGTGACTCATTATTTTAAAGCAAATATGTATTTTCATAATTAAGTATGAAATGAAACCATTGCAAGAAAATGGATGCTAGAGGGCATAATAAGGATATCAGATTCTCAACATTCTTGTCCCTTTAGTTACATTTGTGGAAATGTGATTTGTTTTTGGCATAACCTAATATTTGTTACATCAGGTCATATTCATATTCAAAATATATAATGATTTCGACCCTTGATTGTTCTTGTTAAGACTGTTGTCTTCTCTGTGTGATTGTTGTGTTGCTATCAAGATTTTTGTCTCGCTAATAATCAACAAGAGCTAATGACTCTCAGGGATGTCAGTGGCTGAGGCCTATCTAAATCCAAGCTATCATTCATTACAGGTTCGTTTGGAAGCTTAGAAATAATATTTATGAATTTTTAAAATACACAATAGTTGCTCAATCAGTGCTAACTCTAGGAATAAATGGATTAGTTTTAGCTTTTCCTGGAACTTTCATTTTAGGAATAGAAACTAATTCTCATCCATCATTTCCCTCAGGCCTCTCTTCTCTGTGGAACCTTCCATGTGGTTCCCTCCTTTGTGTAAAATGTTTTCCTCCATAGCGCGTCTCTTACTTTATTGCAGAGACTTTGTGCCATTTATAGGCATGCTATCTTCTGAGATACAGTGAAAGCGTCTCAAGGGCATTATCCATATCAGATATTTCTTACTCCAAAATATCTGGCAGAATTTCTTTCCAAAGCACATATTTAATGAGTCTGTTGGTGAACTGACTCATGTTTAGACAGTTTTTCAGATATTGTTTCTCATTTGCTTAGAATGTAACATAAGAATAGTTACTAAGTTCTTCTGTTAATGATGTCATCATATAACAAAATAGCTCCAGTACATCTCCCTGAATGAGGGGGTTTGTGATCTAGATGATACGTTTCACATGAAATGTCCAAATGAAATAAAAAATGGAGCTGTTGGCATGTGGTTCTGGAGAGCAGTAGCCGTTATTATACATTACTTGGTCGAATTCATATGCATATCTTGTCAGTTTACAGTGAGCCAGAGATGAAAAATAACATTTGTTTCTGTTTTAGTAACTGCTTTAAAAAATATCCCAACTCATTTTGTTTTCTTTAGCTTGACTTCTAGTGGTGCTTTTAATATGTGGCTTCTCAAGCAGTAATAAAATGCATCAATGCAACTTGGCAATGCATAACAGGACATACTTCTAGGATTATTTTTAATGATTAAAAGTCAAATTGAATTTTTTGTGAAAACTGGCCCAAAACATAGGAGAGCCAAATAAGACCAGAAAGAAGTCTGTGAATGGAATCATTTCTGGCCCTTTGCATATTCTCCACGTGTTTTCTCCAACTCTCTTCTTTCTTGTTCATTCACAACCAAAGGAGGAGGGGGCTGCGTGTGATCTGCTGTGCTATCTGCAGTCCCCTTTCCTCTTCAGTGGTCCTCTGAAGAACGTGCCTGTAAGTTGCCCATGGTTTGTAGCTTGGAGATGTAGTCAGATCTGTGTTCTCTAGAGCCACTTTCCATGACAGTCAGAGAGCTGATTGGAGGAACCCAAGAGTAGTTGGAAATCTAGGTGGGCTTCTGGGAGGTGGCATGGTGGCGACAGAGAAGAGGCAGGAGGAGTGGAGGAGTAGACAGAGAAGGCTTCAAAGTAGTAAACCCAGGCAGCAGCACTGAGAGGATTTGGTACCAGCACACTTACCTGGGATAAGGACAATGCAGAGTTTTGTTTTGTTTTAAAGATTTATTTGTTTATGCACACAAGCACTGGGGTACAGGCCAGAAGTGTGGGGACTGAGAGGATTCACCACAGACAGAGCGAGGAGCAGAACAGGCAGATCAACTGAAGTACACTGCTGAGGGGAGCAGCAGGCACAGCAGGAGAGGTCTGCTGCGCCATGTGGGTCCCCTCCCTGGCCGGCAGCAGGGATCGAACTCGTGCTGCAGTGGCTGGGGTTTGCTTCATAGTGCATTGCTTAACCCACTGCGCCACCAGGGAGGCCCAACGCAGAGGTTTTGATGCTGGTCTTTCCAGTTTGGGCATCTCAGTGATGTCAGAAAGACTTAGGGATCCATAAAGCGATGGAACCCCAGAGTCTCTCTCCCCAGTGAGCATTGCTTCACTGCCTTTCCTGATCCTTCAGCTTACCCTTCTCAGTTGGGGGGCACCGCTGGTGGCACCTGCAGTCTCACATGGGGTGTTTGGGGGGCGGGGTCAGATGCTCAAGACTGAGAAAGGGGAAGGGTAGAGTGATGTGAATGTGAATGTGGAGGGCGGGGAGAGGACAGGGAAGTGTCAGCCTAGAACTGCCCTAGTGTAAATACGAAAGGGAATTTAAAAACTTTTGGCAGGCAGCACTGCTTGCTTCAGATTTTGAAAGCAATGATTGAGTTTGGTGTTCCGCAAATAGGAACATGAGCCCTTCACTAGGTAATGATAGTGATTCAGAGAAATTTCTTTTGTGGTACAGCACACTGAAGGGTCGACGAAGATGGAAAAAGAGAATAGTGCTTCATAAACTATAATCACTTAAATGTTGCTATAAAGTAAATATTTTAAATATACTGAAATGGCAACATCAGGAAATGTGACTAAGAAGTCAGTATACACCACACCCTTTTCCCCACCTTTGTGGTTGTTGAAAATTTCCACCAAGAATGATATATGCAAAGAAGGTTAAGACCAGGGTGTTAAGTTTCAGAGGAAGGTCAAAATTTGCATTTTTCTGTGAGTCCAGTGTTGGAGCTTACAAGTGGGAATCCAATATTTAAGCTAGAAAGTCTGCTGTAGTTGTGAGAGAGGCACCATGCAGTGATTCTTCTTTCCTAACTTCTGCACAAAAGTTGGTGGTGATAAAACAAAACAAAACGAAACCGATCAGCTTCTAACCGTGTTGCTTACAAATAGACATATTTTCAGTGTACTTGATTTGTCTGGGAGGAAGGAGGTGGGCCAGGTTGGAGGTGAATGAAATGCTTTATGAGTTTAACACAATATGGGAGGATTGTGGGATTGTTGTTATTGTAACTTGATATTAGACTATACCGTTTTATACAAAGGATATAGCACCATTTTTCAAAAAGTAATTCTGACCCCGAGAGAATGAGCGGGTTCTCCTATATGCTTTGGCAACCTGTCCAATCATGCTTATTAAAAAATTGCATGCTAGGGCCTCAGCACTATGAAGCTATCAGCATCCACTGGAATATGAGTTCGATCCCCGGCCAGGGAGCTGACCCACATGGCGCAGTAAAAGACCTCCCCTGTCTCGCCTGCTGCTCCCCTCAGCAGTGTGTTTCAGTCAGTCTGCCTGTTCTGCTCCCCGCTCTGTCTCTGGTGAATCCTCTCACCTCCCACGACTCTGGCCTGTACCCCAGTTCTTGTATTCATAAAGAAATAAAATAAATCTGGGCGGAGGGGGAAGCTGCATGTTAGTTTGTGGCATTCGTATTGATCTACAGAAAACATCAATAGGATACAGGACTGCAAGTAATAGTTACCCTTAAGAATGGCTGGGCCTCTGGAAAGGGCAGGGCATGAATGTTAGATCTCTGGGAAGACCCCAAAGCCACCCTTTTTTTCTTTTTTTTTGGTTAAGAGCTAAAAAAGGTGGTATACCACCATACTTTATAAAATTAATTCACATTAAAATAGATCTGATTCTCTCTATCTTAGACATGTCACAAATAAATTGTCACAAGCTTCTCAGTGAGCACTATTGATTTTTTTTTAAGATTTATTTATTTATGCGTACAAGAACTGGGGTACAGGCCAGAGGTATGGGGGTGGGTGAGAGGATTCACCACAGAGAGTGGGGAGCAGAACAGGCAGATCAACTGAAGTACACTGCTGAGGGGAGCAGCAGTGAGGCAGGAGAGGTCTGCTGCACCATGTGGGTCCCCTCCCTGGCCGGCAGCAGGGATCGAACTCGTGCTGCAGTGGCTGTGGTTTGCTTCATAGTGCGTTGCTTAACCCACTGCGCCACTAGGGAGGCCCCACTGTTGATTGTTAATATACTACTATTCTTGTTAATAATATCTAAAACTTCCGGTTGCATTACAGTGCTGACTGCTTAATTTTAGGACCTAAGGGAAACATGATTAAAATAAAACTGACACAAAAATACATGGCTGTGTGGTTTAGTCTTCATCCCATCAGAACGAAATGGGGGCAAGCATGATTATTTTGTTTTTGCCACTATGGAAGGTGCTCTGAGAGATTTTTCAGGTCTCAAGAACATTCCTTACCTACTCGTCATAGTTGTTGGGGGAAAAAAGCACACATGAAGCAACATTACCTATGTTTAGGGTGACTAAGCCCGTATTACGGTGGTCCCTGCTCAGAGGTACTTGAAGGAAAGGCAGGCAGAGGTGGAGGAGATATCTCAGCACCAGTCTGAGACAGGTGCTGAAAAATTATTATTTTTTTAAGATTATTTACGCATACAAGCAATGGGGTATAGGCCAGAGGTGCAGGGGTTGGTGAAAAGAATCACCAGAGACAGAGTGGGGAGCAGAATAGGCAGATTGACTGAAACACACTGCTGAGGGAAGCAGCAGGCAAGGCAGGAGAGGTCTGCTATGCCATGTGGGTCAGCTCCCAGGCTGGGGATTGAACTCACGCTGCAGGGGCTGCACATGCTTCATAGGGCTTAACCCTTGTGCCACCAGGGAGTCCTGTTGCTGAAAATTATTAAGACCAATCTAGAAAAGCATCCAATATGTTTTTAATAATTCTGTGTTATCCATGCAATGTGAATGAAGGAATGGCAGGGAGACAGATGTCTGTAGTAACCAGAGGAAGGTGAGGACTTAGAAAGTGTTTGAAAAGGATAATACTACCTTTTGCCTTGCTGTGGTGCCTTTGAAATGACAGGCATTTCCACGGCCCTTGTTTCAGGGAACTAAGGAGAAGATGAGCTGAGGGTGCTGTAGGTTTTGCTTACAGAATATCATCGTCAGTGCTGCAGCCTCAGGACTTTTTAGTAATCTAAAGTTTGGACTTCAAAGCCTCTAACATGTATGGCTTTGGAGTGAGATGTCTTTCTCCATTTGTTAACCAGCCTGCTTTGGGAAAACAAGAATCTTCCTGCTGTGTACATTTATTTTTTTTTTAAGATATACTTATTTATGCATACAAGAACAGGAGTATAGGCCAGAGGTATAGGGTGGGGGTGAGAGGATTCACCAGACTCAGAGTGGGGAGCAGAACATACAGATTGACTGAAATACACTACTGAGGGGAGCAGCGGGCCAGGCAGGAGAGGTCTGCCATGCCATGTGGGTCAGCAGCCTGGCCAAGGATTGAACTTGTGCTGCAGTGGCTGCTGATGACTGAGACTTAACCCCTTGTGCCACCAGGGAGGCCCCTCCATTTATTATGAGGACTTTGGAGTAATGCATCCTGCACCTACTCACTTTGAAACAAGAACTAAAGAGGATGTTTCCTGATTTGGGAATCACTGCCTGAGAACACTGTTAATTAGAAAAAAGACAGCGGAGTGAGTTCGCAGAGAATCTTTGGGGTCAGATAGATGGAAGCCAGACTCCTGAATCTGCCCCTTAGTTATTTGGCCCTCTTGGGTACATTGTTTAGCTTCAGGCGCCTCCATTTCTCCCTTTATTAAAAACAGGGTAATGAAATTGTCTGCTCCTTAGGGTGGGATTCTGGGAGATAATGAATTTTGAGGGATTGGCCCTCAAATGCTAGCTCTTATTATTGGATGTGTATACATTAGCACCCAAGGATGAGCAGTGTTGTTTAGTAGTTCCTTTTTGTTCTTAATGAACAGTTAGGAGTTTAATAAGTGGTTACTTCATTAGCCAGCTTCATGAAACAGGCCTTTCTTAATCTCTTTAAGGCATTTAAAAAAGTTCATTGTTCTCAGTCAAAACAAATTTTTACTACAGTCTTCAAATTTGGGCTCGAAGAAAGCGTTTGCTAAAGAGATCTATAATGCACACCTTTTGCAGATTCCGAGCTGCTAGAATCCAGGTAAACAGTGTTTTCTGTCGTGGCCGTGGCCAGCTGGATAAACAGTCCTTCTTTGGACTCTCAGAAGCCAAGGACTGGAAGAGAACTCAGTTCTGTGCTTTTCACTTCTGGGAGGCATCTATAGAGCAGAGTAGGTCTGCTTAGTCAGCATCCCACTTTGGGAATCCCCAGGGTCTTCTGGGGGAGCAGAAGGTTGTCTGCAGTACTAAGATATTACTTACCTATTTCATTCCATTCACTCATAAGTGCATACTGGAGTTTTTCAGAGCTACATGGTATGTGATAATGCTGTAGAGTGAAATGTGTTGACATTTGGAAGATCTACCTAACTTAGTGAACTTATATTTTCCAAGTGGCCAGTTCATGGTGTTACAAAATCATGTATGGTTTAAAAGAAAAAAAAAAATCCATCCAAAGGGCAGGACAAACCAATGAATTACTTGGCAAGGTTTTGGTGTAATATGAAAGGACTTTCACAAGTTGAAAATGAAGGCCAAAATTTCTCCCCATTCTCCAAGCAAACAGCATATCACAGCAAACTGAATCCAGAGACACATTTGAGTACATAGTTGTTTTCTAGTAGATACTAACCAGAGGTTTTTGCAAAAATCTAAATCAGGGTTAACTCATCTGGTTAACTTTTTCATCCCAAAAAGTATAGTTTTTTTTTATAAAGATATTTATTTTATGTGCCACACAATGATTACATTATTACTTATACTAAATGAATAACAGTTTCAAAGTTCTTTCAGTTTTAAGTTCTAATATGATCACTAGTTTTAAATATAATCTATCTAATTCAAAGCTCTATGGAATCAGCAAAACATTTTAGGGTTATAAAGGGACTTGAGACCAAAGAGTTCGAGAACTACTGGCCCTAGTGCTTTGTTTATAGGGCTGTTTCCTGGTCAGTGAATTGTCTGTTGGATGCTTATTTCTTCTGGAAAAAAAAATGTTTTATGATAAAACATATTTTGGACTAAAATGCGTGCTTTCTTCTCCCCTCTATGAGATCTGCAATACAGATTGCTAGTTCAAAGTTCCTCAAAGTGTTTTCCAAATTTCTTCCAACCTTTTTTAAAAAAATAATCCTTATATTTTCAGATTAATATAATGTTTCACAAAGCAATATAACATCCCAGTGAACACACTAGCTAACATGCCCTATGCTCCCCTCTCCCCATTTAGAAAAGAAAGACTTACCAGATTCTTCCCTTCAAATCCATGTTATTTTTCAAAGGAAGGTGTATGAAAGTTTAGCAGCTAATATGACTTTCTCTTTAAAAAGAAAACCGCTCATACTTTAGCCTATTAAACTGTTTTGGTTATAGTCTTTGAAACTCATGTTTTTAAAACTCTGTTTAACATTTTGTGTGCTAATTTGTAACATCTGCTCCTTGTGTCATAAGACAAAGTAATCTCATCCCCACACAAATCATCCAAATTGCAGGTTAAGTACTAAGCAGCCTGACTGTGGAACTGTTACTACTGTTTGGTATTTTTAAATGGCAAAAAATACCCTGAGTGGTGCATCATATGCCTTAAGAAAACAGTTGACTTTTGTAACAGAAAAAATTATAAATGGCAGTAAGTTTTGTTTTATTTCTCCTTATGATTCTTTCTTTCCAGTTCTTTATTTTCTGTTGGTTGTGGATACTGTCCTCGCAGTTCAAACAAAAGCATTCCACAGTAGGGGTGAAGAATATGTTCCTGGCTGAAACTTGCTGGGAATTCCCCCCTAAAAAATAAAAATGATACTCCCATTAACGGACGACCATTCCTTTCTGACCCAATGGCATTCTAAATTTGTGTTAAGGCAGAAGTGCAGAGATAATCTCTTTCACTTTCTGTATTTTCCGTGCCTGTATCAGGAAGGAATGGAACAGGCTTAATTTTTTATAATTAAAGGGACAATAGTCATTGTATTTTATGACTTCAAAAACTTTTATTTTTTGCGTTGTAAGCTCATACTTTTAAAAAAAAACACAGCATTGTTTGAATCCTTAGTGACTTTTTTTTTAACCAATAAAAATTGATTTAAAAGCTCAAGCAGAAATTCCTGTGACTGTCTTATTCAGTTCTGTGCCTCAGCACTGAGTAGATTCTGGGAGAACTCTTGACATGTACAAAAGAACAGTCCTTCTAAAGGCATGTATCTTAGAGCATTTGCAAACTGTACTGGAAATTCTTTAATAGTTAAATCAGCCAGATTAAGCAGGCTGAAGTGAGGAACCAGCCTGAGGTTACTCTTCAAATGGCAAGAGGCCACTTTTCCATCTGCTTTGAAAGTCGAGTATAGATTGAAGTATATTTGGAATATTAAAAAGACGAGAGTTGTAGAGCTATGTGGCAGGGTAGAAGCTTGGGGAAAATGTCATGGGCCATTGCTTGCATGAAGTACGTGATTTCTGCCTTTCTAACAGGGGAGAGTCAACATTCGGGTCCACACATCTGAAGAAGGTTATTCTAGAGAGGGAGTGTCATGTGGTCCTTACAAAACCCAAGTTCTGGCTTCAGACGACCACAGTTAGCCCCCCTCTCACACATATGTGGTATGGGGCCAGTGATGTAACTTCTTTTGCAAGTCAGTCTCTCCAGTCAGGCAGAAATTCCTAAAACAGTGCCTTGCACTTTTTAACTTACTAGTTATTTATTGCTCTATAACAAATTGCCCTCAGATTCGGTGACTTGCCAAAATAGTTGACTAGATCAAAAAGTTGTGATATATTTGTACGATGAAATATTATTCTGTGATCAAAAAAGACAAACGCAGGCCATTTGCAGCAAGGTGGATGAAACCAGAAGGGATTTTACTAACCAAAATTAGTCAGAAGGAAAAAATAAATATTGGATGGTTTCACTTGTATGTGGAATATAGAGAAACCAAACAAAAGGTCAAGAAAAAGTCAAAGCTGTTAGCAAGCTGACCAAGCCACTGAGGTATTCAGCAAAGGAGGGGCCGGGAAGGTGGGGTAAAACAGGGGAGGGATGAGGGTTCACGGGTGATACGGTGACGGGAGAACTATGGGGATTACAATGATGTGAGAAAGAAAAAAACAATTATTAATAAAAAAGAAAAGAGGGCCTCCCTGGTGGTGCAGTGGGTTAAGCCATGCACTATGAAGCAAACTGCAGCCACTACAGCACGAGTTCGATCCCTGCTGCCGGCTGGGGAGGGGACCCACATGGTGCAGCAGACCTCTCCTGCCTCGCCTGCTGCTCCCCTCAGCAGTGTGTTTCAGTTGATCTGCCTGTTCTGCTCCCCACTCTGTCTCTGGTGAATCCTCTCACCTCCCGTGACTCTGACCTGTACCCCAGCTCTTGTACACATATATAAATAAATCTTTAAAAAAATAAATAAAAGAAAATGCTACTAAAAAGAAATTTAGTGACTTAAAACAATTTCTGTAAGAATCGGGAAACATTGACTAGGTGTTTCTGGCTTAAGGCCATCTATGAGGTTGTCGTTAAGCCTTTAGTCCAGACTTATCACATGCCAAGGGGGAAGGAGGGAGGTGCTTGGGTCTGCCTCCCTGCTGACTTATACAGAGGCTGGCAAGCTGCATGGGCCTTCCACAGGATGACCTTATACCCTGGCAGTGTGCTTCCCCAGGGTGAATAACCCAGAGAGAATGCAAGGTGAAAGCTGGCCCTTTTGTAAGGAGCCTTGGGATGATGTCCATTACCTTTGCCGCACTCTGTTGCTTATATGTGAGTCATTAGAACCAGTTCATGCTCTAGGGCAGAAGACTGTACATGAAGACCAAGAGACTGGGTGTCAGGGGCCATCTTGAGGGCTGCCTGTGAGAACAACTTGTGCTTTAACTTGTATTTTCTGTCCGCATGTCTGTGAATTCCAAACTTATACATTTAGCTGTCTACCAGGATGTGTAATAGGCATTTACCCTGGAAATATGTTGCTCCCTGACACTGGCTTTTCTGCCAGTCTCTTCCATCTAGATGAATGGTAACTCTGTTCTAGAATGATTGGGTCAAAAACTTGGAGAGGTCCTCCCTGGTGGCACAAGGGGTTAAGTTTCAGCACTATGAAGCTATTGACAGCCACTGCAGAATGAGATCAATCCCTGGCCAGGGAGGGGACCCATATGGCACAGCAGACCTCTCCTGTCTGCCCGCTGCTCCCCTCAGCAGTGTATTTTAGTATATCTGCCTGCTGTGCTCCCCACTCTGTCTCTGGTGAATCCTCTCACCCCCCCAACTCTGGCCTGCACCCCAGCTTTTGTTTGCATAAATAAATAAAATAAGTCTTAAAAAAAGAAAAAAAAAACTTGAAGAGCTCCTTTTTCACTCATTGACTTATATCCCTTAGGAGTGTGACCTTCAGGGTATTCTCACCAGTTCTCACTACCTCCTCCATCAAACTCACCACCTTGGTCCATGTAGCAAGTGTCTTTCCTGAGCTTTGGCAAGAACCCAACGAGGCCCTTTGTTTTCACCCCTGTCCACTTATAGTCTAGTCTTCACATAGTACAGAATAATCCCTTAAAACGGAAGTCAGATCTTCATACTACACCATTCAGAATCCTCCAGTGTCTTCCCACTTCACTTAGAATAAAAAATTAAAGTTTTTACAATCACCTACAAAGCATGTTCTTTTTATAAAATTATTGTAATCTATTTTAGAAATTTGTGCTTATATATGATAGAAAATAGTGCTTATATATGATAAATGCTATATGTCTTTTATGTAAACACATTTGTATGTTTAGCTCTTTAATTTATTTAGAATTTATTTTCTGAACGACGTAAGCTAGGGATCTGACTCTTTCTCGATGAAGACCTACTTTTCCAGTGTTATTTGAATGGAACACTCATTCCCTACTGAGGTGACATTCCACTCATCATTCTCTTATGCAATTTCTGGCTCATTGTTGGATTTTATACTAAATATATACCTAATGGATCACATAAGACACCGTTGTGTTTGTAGAGATTTTATTTAACATGGCATAGTCAAATACATGCAAAAATAACTTCAGTCACATTTAGGTAAATAATATGTATAATTAGGAAGGACATTTACTTGTGTCCCTTTTTTTGACAGATGAGAACCTCATTCTGCTTAGGACACTGTGGCTTAAATTTTATTTTATTTTTTATTTTTTTTAAAGATCTATTCATCCATGCATACAAGAACTGGGGTGTAGCCAGAGGTGGGGGTGGGGTGAGAGGATGCACTGAAATACACTGCTGATGGGAGCAGCAGTTCAGAGAGGAGATAGCTGCTGCACCATGTAGGTCCCCATCGTGGCTGGGAATCGAACTTGTTGCTACAGTGGCTGCAGACAGCCCCTCAGTGCTGTGTCTTAACCCCTTGCACCACCAGGGAGGTCCTTATGGCTTAAATTTTGACATATAGTTAGTTGCAAAATTAAGACTAAACAATAAGTCATATGAGTGTGGCTCGCAGGCCACTGTTTCTCACCTAAATTGATAGATTGAACTTTGTCGCTTCTGCTAATAACAATTCAGAAAATAACTACCCCAAAAATGCTTACCAAATTTTATAGCCCTGTAAAAAGATTCTGGAGTGAAATCTTTATTTATCTAGCCAACTTTTTAGTGTTCGGGCATATCATATCTGGGAATGCTCTCTGCCCCTGGTGTTCTTTTCTTCTTTCTGCACTTTCAGTCTTGTCTATTTATAACTTCAACTGGCAAACAAGAATGGGTAAGCAAAGAAGATTAAATTTAAAGGCAGTTTGTTTCGTTGGTTGTTAGCGGTGCTGGTGAACAGTTGCTGAAGGAGGGACATATATTAAAATTCTTGCTGAAAAGGAGGTGTGTAGAATTTTCGTGGTTTTCTTTTGATAAAAATTGGCTCACACTTGTTGCACGATGTGTAATTGAGACTCTGCTATAAATCACAAAATGAATCACTTCCAATTCTTTGACCTCATTTCTGTATAGATAGGAATAGAAATTCTTGTCACATACATGAGTCCTTGTTTATGAATTTATTTTTCTCCAAAAAATCATTTGTGAGGCCTCCCTGGTGGTCTAGGGGTTAAGTCTCAGTGCTGTCACCGCTATGGCCTTGAGTTCCATCTTCAGCCATGGAGCTGACCCACATAGGGTGCAGTAGACCTCTCCTGTGTTGCCCGCTGCTCCCCTTAGTAGTTAACCCACCTGTTCTGCTCCCCACTCTGTCTCTGGTGAATCCTCTTAACCCCTGCACTTCTGACCTACCCTCCCCCCACCCCCCAGTCTTCTACAAAAAAATAAATAAATCTTAAAAAAAAAATCTTTTGTTTATCTGGACACCTGACTCTGACCCTGAGCTAATAGTGCGACCATTCAGCCTCTCTCAGGTAGATTTTGCTGCACTTGGGTCAAAAAATATGATCTAGAAATGATTGACTTTCTCTAGGGCAAAATCCAAACAGAGGAAAAAAGAGAATGAGTACTATGAGAAAGTATTTGGCTTCCAGTGATCTTTTCGAACCGGCACTACATTCTGTTACATTCATTTTGTAATGTAATTTCTTTATGTCCATTAAGAGTCAAATGAACAAGTTTTTAAGCAGCCTAGTCAAAGCACAAATTAACCTGCTGTGTGACTTTAAGAAGCTTGCCAACCTCCCTGGGCCAGCAGCTTCTTTTGGAAAAGAATTTTGAACTAGATGACAAAGATCCTTTCCAGTTCTAAGATATCAAATATAAAATTGGTAACAAATAAGAAAAATGCAGCAGTTTATTTTTAGTAAAAGAAGATTGATACCAGCTATTAGCTTGCAGTGAGTTTGCTTAAATCTTCCTTCTCCTTCCAAATTCTGTTTTTACCAAAATGTAAGCTAAAGACAGTTTGTCATGCTTTGAACTTCCTGGCTTATGTTGATTTGTATCAATATGTTACTGTTACACAGTTGAGTGGGAGCTGAGTTACATTTCATGAAAACTAATCAAATTGCTACAACCCTACTTTCGGTGGGTATTGATAGCATCAAGAAAAATTTTTAAAAAATTGTCATTTTCAGGCAATTGCTCTTCCAGCTAGACTGAAAATATAATGGCTTTAAACTCAACTCATTTGTTTAAACATTAACCAAGAGCTGCTTTCGCCTTCTCAAAATTTTAAGTGCCTAACATGAATTTAATCACAGATATCTCAAGCCCCAAAATGTCCTTTTAGAAAATGTGGAGTATTCTATCATATAATAGCTGCAGAAAGCTTTCAAGGAATTGATTAATCACAGCCGCCTAGTGGGACATAAAAATATATCCTTTCTCTTACAATTGGGTCATTGGATGAAGAGATCTTTAGCAGTTGCCTCTGACCTTTGGAGATGTGGGGTTTAGAGTTACAAGTAGGATGCAGTCACAGTAGAGAACTGAGTAACAGCCTTGCAATGGGCTTTCAAGGCAGATGAGAAAAAGCACATGAAATGCTAAAAAGGGGATGCAAACTTTTTGGGAAGAAGGTTTCTGGGCTCTCAATGACCATTGTGAAAAAGCCAACAGTGCGTAGCTCTGAATGAGCACCAGAAGGAACTAGAACAAACCCCTGACTGTTTGTCTGAGAAGACAGTGTTAGAAGCTCACAAGGCAGGAGAGAACTTTCCAGAACGACCTTGTCACACACACTTCTCCTGTGTAGGCTTTATCAGCTGCTCTGAGTGGGGGTGAGGCGGCATGCATCTTTTATTCATTTCACATTCAGTGTGTAAAGTAACCACTGCTTTCCAGCTTGGGTGGGGAAGGTATTTATCAAGATTTTTCAAGAATCAGAACGGAAACCCATCAATTACCTATTTGTAGTACAAAAAAGAAAATTTCCTGTCTTGTACATTGTCTCTTTATTGTTGCTATTCAGTCCTAGGAACCCTTTATTAAAAAGAGAAGTTATTATTAGCTCAACCAATCTGAGTCTTTAATCAACAGACTCAGATGAACTTTAGTTTGAAACAGAACTTTCTCCACTTTCTGCCCTCTCTGACTTCACACTCAAATCTTTCATTATTTATACATCATGAATCCTTCTTTCCTCCTATTTTCAGTTAGTAAACTTGACATTTTGCAAGCTGATTCCCACTGGTGTATACCATAATATTCAAGACTCAGTACCTTCTCCAACATATGCTGTACTTTCTTCCTTCCTCCTCCCTTCCCCCTGAATATTTTAGGGCACCACATGTAGATCGGTTGTTTGATAGCTTCGTTCTTGTAATTAACATGCTTGTTTGAGGTTATAAAATATACATCTGAGAAAGGCCAGGGATTTCCCCTTGAATATCAACTAACTGCTTGAAGTGGCATTTTCATTCTGACTTGGTGTTTTGTTTTGTTTTACTGCAGCAGACTGGAGCAAAATGAAAGAGTTTATTTTGAGATCTCAGAAGTAGTGCTGCCACAGACCATGAGCAAGAGAGAAAGAGTGGACTTCAGCCTGCAGAACTGGTCTTGAAACACAAGTGGTTTGGGGTAAGTCAGCTGAAGGGCTTGGCATTTGTTAGCGTTAAATTTCATCAGTCGTCATTTATTTGGTGTCTGAGGACATCCTATTCAAGTGCACGGCTATTTCTCTCCAACCTAAGCAACGGGAAATTTGAGAAAATGTCATTCTAGTGATAGAGAGCAGAGAGAGCAACTGCATGTACTGGTGTGTTAGTTGAAATGTGCCAGGATAGTTGGATCTGAGTAGAATGCATTTGTGGTTATAAAAAGACCAAAAAGAAAAACAGAATGAAACAACTAAACATTCAAACAACAGACTGCATCTTCCAGATATTCCATCGGAGCTGAGAGCCTATGGAATTAATCACATAAGAGAGATATGGTGTTGCCGACTGTGTTACATTCTAGTGAGTGAATTATTGGGGTGGACAAGGTTTGAGAGACATGGAGAGTGTCCAGGTTCTGTTGCACGAATTTTTTTTTTTTTAAGATTATTTATGCATCCAAGAACTGGGTTACAGGCCAGAGGTGTGGGAGGTAAAGCGATTCATCAGAGACAAAGCAGCGAGTAGAACAAGCAGATCTACTGAAATATACTGCTGAGGGAGCAGCAGGTGAGACAGGAGAGGTCTGCTGTATCATGTGGGTCACCTCCTTGGCTGGGAATCAAACTTGTGCTACAACAGCTGTGGACAGCTCAAAATGCTGAGACTTAACACCTTGTGCCACCAGGGAGGCCCCGCAAAATGTTTTTTGAATACTTCTTAATGAATACGATGCCCTGTGTGACAGTCTTGGTTTGGCATTCAAATACTCCAAACTACGAACAATAAATTCAAAGCTATGCACCAAAGTAATATGGAGTTCTGAGGAAGTTGTATCTGCCTGGCCCCTTGTATATCTTGGAAGCAGAGTCTCAAATGGAAGCCCAGTTCTGCTCACCTATCTTGGTGACCTCAGACAATTGACTCATCTTCTTGGAATGAGGCACCTGTAAAAACTTGAGTACATGCCTGGTGATCTTCAAGGTCTCTTGCAAATTTAAAATTGCACAGTTGACTCAAGTGAAATTAGTTAAATAATTACACCCTTTGATTCTTGCCCAGGCAGATTTACTGTGTACCCTTGTAAGTCATATGTACAGGGAAGTTTATGGAACCAGCGAGGGTGGAGGAAGAGGGCCAGGAATTGGGGGGGAGGGTTTCTTCTCCCTATTTGCACTGATTTTGTGAACCAGCTCTTTGGTCAAACACTCCTTGAAGTGTGTACAGTTAGTATTATTCTCCCTCCATAGCATTGAAGAAAACATGGCTTAGTGTTACCTAAAATTATCATTTTATTTTTTAATATTAATTTATGTTTTTTACTTTAATTTTATAATATAGTACACTATTTTTCATTTTTGTACAGTGTATATTTCTCATCCCATTGAAATTCCCATTACTCTAGGGGAGGAGGAGGGAGAAGGAACAAAATGGGTGGGAAGAGCACAGGGAGCTATGGTGAATTGGTGATGAGTTATTTTCAAATAAATGAGGCAGATTTCTTTGAAATCGCTGTCCTGTCTTTTTCTGCAGGAGACAGAACTTTTTCCTCCTTTGGGTCACTGTCACCTAGCCATAGGTTATCTGCCAGGCCTTAGCCGTTGGAGGCCCAAACTTTCTTTTGCATTGGGTAGACTTTATTATTTTCCTTTCTTACAAAACATCTTTCTCTGAAGCTGAGCTGGGAGTGACACGTTGAATGATGCTCACATGTCACCCTTGTGAGCAGCTGGCTGTCGGCCTGGCAGTGGTGCATTATTTGGGTTCCCTTGCAGCATTTTTTCCCTTACCAGTGTAAAATTACGAAACGCAGAGCGCCGCATCAATGCAGCAGAATGAAAAGGCAAACATAGTGTTATCGGGAATACCAGTTTTATGATTCTCCTGGTGACGTGACGCCCCACAGTCAGGGCATGGAGACTGTCCTGCTGGGTGGCCTTGGTGGCTCCTCTGGCCATGTCTTCATCTTTACTGGTACTGTGTGCTGTGGCCCTTGTTAGGCTGACCCTGGAGCTTTGGTTAAGAGAATTGAATGGGTTGGCTCTTTTTTTTAACATTTATTTATTTATGCCTACAAGAACTGGGGTATAGGCCACAGGTGTGGGGGATGAAAGGAGTCACCAGAGACAGAGTGGGGAGCAGAACAGGCAGATGGACTGAAATACACTGCTGAGGGGCGCAGTGGGCAGGACAGGAGAGGTCTGCTGCGCCATGTGGGTCTGCTTGCTGGCTGGGGAATCTTACTTGTGCTGCAGTGGCTGCAGATGCTTCACAATGTGGTGCTTGACCCCTTGCAACACCAGGGAGATCCTGGGCTGGCTCTTTCTTACCAAGACATGCCTGAGTGCAAGGCTAGTTCATATTCACCGTCTCCCCTGCCTACCCACTTTATACACTCCTGCAACATTCTGAACTTAGCTCATTAAAAGTTCTAAGGTCCCTGGCTAGGCTTTATTTCCTGGAGACTTGAGGTCTCCCCATCTGGGTTACAAACTGCTTGAGGGCAGGAATGTAGCCCCAGGACCTCCTGCATGAGAGTCACCTGGAAGAGCCTATGAGGGGGCAGTCAGCAGCACTGCACTCTGTGAGTCAGGTTTTCTGGGGCTATTGAGCCCAGAAAACTCCCCACAGATAACTCGTCTGCATCCTGAGTGTGAGAACAACTGTCTGAGTCTACTTCTTCATCGTCCTCTTGCTTCCTCTCCCTCAGCCTAAGTCTGAGCACATAGTAGGTACCCAGGATGGTGCCGGCTCCCTTCCAGCCTTGTTGCTTCAGGGCCTCAAGTCTGCATTTTCTCAGACCCTTGGAGACCCTCCTCCTTTCTCTAAATGTGTAGAGCATGTCCCTAGGCCAGAGGCTCCCTGATTGTCTCCTTCTCTTCAGCTGCTTACTCTGGTCATGACTGGCTATGAAAGAATCGGATCCTGATGAGAGGGCCGGAAGCAGCCTGGGGGCGGGGGTGGGGGGGTGCAGAGGCTTTGTCCAGCCTGAAGGTGCGTCCCTGGCTCCCAGGGCCACACCTGCTGCCCTTGGCAATTTATTTTAAATGGCTTTTCTTTCAGCTGCTGGGGCTCACAGCTTGTCAATTTTGGTAGCAGGAGAGGGGTTCCGTGGCTGAGAGGGACTGAGTTAAGCTGCATGGACACACTTCATAGCACTCACAGTGGCAGTGGCAGATTCAGGATTTGAATCTGTATTAACAGGTTGCAGTGGTCTCTCTCCCCTCCCCCTTCCTTCCTCCCTCTCTTACCCTTCCCCTCTCTTTCCCTCCCCTTTCCCCCTCCACCCTCCCACTCCTTCCCCTCTTTCCTTCTTCCTTCCCCCTTTCTCCTTTTCTCCTTTCCCTTCACTCCCTCCCTTCCTCCCCCCTCCTTTTCCCCCTCCCATGCCACCGCTCAACAAGAGCAAACCCAGTCTGGGGGGTGGGGGAATCAAGAAGAAATGTGCAGGGTCTTGTTGCTTCTGGTGCAACTCCCCACTGCCCTTGCTGGTGGATCCTAGTCGAAGATCTGATAGTGAGTTCAAGTTTGAAACTGAACAGAACAACTGGGAGAAGCCTAGCCAGTCTATAAAGGAACAAGTGAGTTAACCAGGCATTTATTAGCTGTTAAGATAAACCACTACCAAATGCACTGAACCTTATTTTGTTGGCGTGTGTGTGCGTGCATGCGCACGTGTGTGAGCCTTGCTGAGTCACAGTTTTACTTAGAGAAATTGTGCCAGTCTGAATTAAGTTTGTGTTTAAAGACACATTCACGTACAGCGGCAGGAAAGCATCTTCTCCTGGGTCACCATCTGATTTAGACGACAGGGGATTTGGAACTCACCAAAGCATAAAAGATTGCATTGGACTTTTTCTCATTGTCTCAGCTAAGTGGAAGGAAAAAAACACATGGGTTCCCAAAGCCATGTTAAAGGCAAACGAGACTGTTTAGAATGTGCTACCTGGAGACCTGACTGACGTTTTCTCTCTGCACCTTCTTCCACTAGGTGGGTGGGGGTAGTGGGGGCAGCCTGTGTCTCAGGAGGGAGGTGCACTGGTTACCAGCTACAGAGGAGAGATGCACGGTCATTGACGTAGTGTCTTTGAACCTTTGTTAAAGGCAGTGTAATAACCAGGAACAAAATCAAATAAATTATAAAGGATGTTAACTTAGCAAAATACCAGATGCTGGCATTGCTGCTTTGGAGGTCTTTAGCAGTGTGGGATGTATTTCCTCCCAAGTAGCTCACGTGTGCTTGCAAAAGACGAGAGTAGCTCTGAAAGACCGTTTGTCTAACTAGAAACTATGCCACGTGTCTTGTTTCCGAGGAGGCATCCTTGAGAACTGCAGGATTGCCAAATGACCACCTACATCACAGGCTCTGCTCTCAGAAGATCTAAATAAGAACCAGTCCAGTCCAGACCCTGCAGACCATCATTAGACAGTTCTTAAAATGCTCTGCAGCTTAGAGCTGGGGACCCTTTGTGCACGTAAGCCAACGTAAAGCTGGACCAAGCATGTCTTCTGTTAAATGTGTTGTAACTCGCTGTTCTTGCTGATGCTATCACCGGCTAACAATTGCATCAGTTCTTCAGAGAAGCTGTGTGGTTTGGTATAACTGTGAGTAAAACCACACCCGTTCAGGAAATGCAGTGAATTGTCTTATAGTAGGCATCATCAAAACTGATGTTGATTTACTTGAAAGGTTCCCTTTCTTAGTGGCAATTTGAGATCTTTGAAGGGAGGTATTTGCCAAGCATCAAAAGAAGTTAGAATTAAACTGGCACATTTGTACTGTTGGTGTGAAAACTGAAACTCGCCAGTGTTTGTTACTGCGCATGCTCTCCCTGAATCTCTCATCACATCACGACATCATTATCAGCTCCACTCTAATGACTAACGTTGCTCCCTCTGTCCCTTCAGAGCTGAAGATCAGTTGCTCCCAACTTCCTTCCAGCTGGCTCGATTTGGCTGTCTTTTAGGAGCCTTGCTTCCAAAAGTGAATTCTTGCCTAAGTCGTTCCTCTCTGTATTACATTCATTCTTCCTTTTTTTTTTTTTTGGAGTACTGTTTTCTTAAAGAAAGGGCCTGACTGACTTATTTCCACACTTGAGAACGTGTAGAAATATAGAAATATTTCTAGTACAGTGTTAAATATAAAATTCGTACTTCAAAATTATCTGTCTAGTGATTACAGAGAAGTGATAAACACATATTGCTGTCAAAAAGACTAGAAGTAAATAAAGCAAAAATGTTTTTAATATTACAATGATTGCTACTTTTTTTTCTTTAAAATAATACTCTTGTTATTTTCATAGTAATGAATGAATGTAATAAAGTGAAAGGAAAAATTAAAAGCATCTCATTAGGGCCTCCCTGGTGGCCCAAGGGGTTAAGAATCACACTACAAAGCATCCACAGCCACTTTAGCACGAGTTCAATCCCTGGCCATGGAGGGGACCCACATGGCACAGCAGACCTCTCTAGCTAGCCCGCTGCTCCCCTCAGCAGTGTATTTCAATAAGTCTGCCTGTTCTGCTCCCCACTGTCTCTGGTGAATCCTCTTACCTCCTGTACCGCTGGCCTATGCCCCAGTGCTTGTATGCATAAATAAATAAATCTTTAAAAATATAAAATAAAAGCATCTTGTTAGCTGTCCCTTTTCTACAAGATAAAATGTGACCTTCGCTGCATGACGTTCAGGATTTCTTGGAATTCATTTTCAACTTACTATTTGAATGTCATCTCTCATCCATTCCATCACTGCACATGGTACTTCTTTCCTTGCTAAACATCTTGTGTCTTAATAACCATGACTTTATTCATGTTAATTCTTTTGCATGAAATTCTATTTCTCTATCCAGTGATCTCCGCATTCATTGAGGCCTGATGGAGATATCCCTTGTCTTGTGTTACCTCTGGACATTGAACTCTTTATGTAGCTACCTCTGTAGATGGCTCATCAGGGCAGAGACTGGTTTATTTTATGCCAAGTAGTCTAAGTATCAGGTCTCTTCCTGTATTTACTATAGCTTAATGAAGATCGAAGGACAGCAGTCATTTAGCAATATACAAATAATCCTGTGGGTACATATAAAGTTTTTCAGAAAGCTCAGTTTCAAAAACCATGTCATAAAAAATACAAGATTTTGGTTAAACAATTTTTACAAAAGTAGTGGATTGATCCTCAGACCACTATAACTAAATTATTTAAGTAAATCTTTGATAACAGAAAAGTTAACACCAGATAGAATCACAGTAGCCATATGTGGTGGCAGGAAGGGGCACAGAGCAAGTTCTCGATGATTCTGAGCAGATGGGGTACAGGAGGGAGTCCTGGAGCCCTGTAGCAGCAGGGAGGGCGGCACAGGAGCAAGGTTCGGGATGGTTCTGGGCATACGGGTCAAGGAAGGAGAGTCTTGGAGCCCTCGGTGGCTTTTCATGCTTTTATTAGTAGACGTGGCCAGGTACATGGCAGGCAGAGGTGCCGGGGGCCGGGAGGCTGGCAGACCTCCCAGCCCCCAGCGCATCTCACCCTCTCGGCTGCTTTCTACTGCTGCTGCTCATCAGTACTGGGGGTCCTGGTGTCCTCATGATGCTGCCCATTTAAGCCCGTGTCCAACACAGGTGCTTCCACTTGCGCATGCCCACCCTGGAATGCTCGCAGCACCGCAGGTGTCCATCATCACAGTGGTGGGAGGGTGGAAAGACCTGATTGTTCTCTGACCCTACAAGCCCTCAATGACTTTTTATACTTTTATACGCCATTATATCAGAGGCGACCAGATGCATGGCAGGTAGGGGGGCCGGGGGCCAGGAGGCTGATAGGCCACCTAACCCCCAGCACATCTTCCCTCTCTGGGGTGCTGCTGCCCTCGTTCTGCTGTTCTGCTGCTGGCGTCCTTGCGATGCTGCCCTTACTTGCCTGTGTCTAGGTGTGTCTATGTGCCAGGTGCGCCCACTTGCGCATGCCCACCTAGGCACGCGTGCAGAACCGCAGGTGTCCATCATCACACCAATGGCGAGAGGGCGGAAAAGCCTGAAAACTTTTCTCTGACCCTACACCATATTCTAAAGTTCCTAGAAATTTTTAAATTCTTTTTATGTCTTGAAAAAATCTTATCGGCCAAATCTGAAATCCAAAAAAAATGACACACCCAATACTGGCAACATTAGATGACTATGTGGTATATTTTCTCTAAGGGAATTTAAAAAGCCAAGACTGGATAACATTAAAGGTTTGATGTAACATTTTCAGTTCTGAAAGGCTATTCTTCCCAAGGAATATGCTTGTTACCATTTTTTTTTTTTAATTCCTAAGAATTCTATTTGGTTAAAATAGCAAAAGAGAAAAAAAAATCTTGGCTCAAAGTGAAAACTCATCTCCAAAATTAATTTGGCTTCCTCAAAAGTTCCTTTTCAAAGGAAGAAATAGGATGTTTTCTAATATCAGATGCTAAAAATGTCACTAAAAGCCTTCCTTTGCACATGTAAGCAGGGAACTCAGAATAGGATTTATGGACACGTAGGGTAAATGGAAAAGTTCTCAGGCTTTTCCACCCTCCCGCCATTGGTGTGATGATGGACACCTGAGGTCCTGCGCGTGCGCCTAAGTGGGCATGCGCAGGTGGGCGCACCTGGGCTGAGACATGGGCGTATAAGGGCGGCGTCACGAGGACGCCAGCAGAAGAAAAGAGAAGAGAGGCAGAGAAAGAAAGGCAGAAGAAGCAGTAGTAGTAGCAGAGTCACGAGAGGCTAGAACCCCAGAGAGTGGAGATTTGTGGGGGGGGGGGCTAGGAGGCCTGCCAGCCTCCTGGCCCCCCGGCCCCCCTGCCTGCCATGTACCTGGTTGCCTCTGATATAATGATGCAATAAAAGCCTGAAAAAGCCACCGAGGGCTCCAAGACTCCGCCTTGACCCGTCTGCCGGAATCATCGAGAACCTGCTCCGTACCTTGCTGGCACCACAGGACGTCAGTATGAAAGGTAGTTTTCAAATCAGCAGCTTGAGGTTATTTAATATTGTGTATCATTGTAGCAATTATTGTACATACAATATACATTTGTTTTACTAATGTTTTAGTTAGAGTAAGTTGAAATTGAGAATTTCAGTTTGAAATCTGTTTACTTGCCTATACAACCATGAGAAAAATTGAATCATCATTAATGAGATTAATGAATTAAGAAATCGGTCAGTGGACAACGTCTGGATTGACTGCTCACTTGGCAACATTAAACGCCACATCACTTTTCAGCACTTCATGGAAGTTAATCTTTGTTTTGCACAACGGAGAACTCGTGCTGCATTTCTAATTTTTCTGTCCTGAGTATTCCATGCATTGTAAGTCTGAACCTTCTCCTGTTTAGAAGGTCTGTCATGAAATTTTGCAATGCCTAGGTGAATGATGCATGCTTGCAGTTTACCTGTAGTTATTCCCATTGCTCTACCCAGGGGGCTGCAGACTCTTGTAGTTACCTCTGCAGGTCACTTTCCAGCAGGTATTGACTATTGTACTGCCCTTTTGTGAAAGTACTCCAGAATACCCTTAATCCCTAGCACCCCAAACTCAAGAAGGCAGTATATTGTTGTTTTACAGCCTCAGGTGCTTCCCAGTACAGTCGGTGCTTGCTTCAGACTGCCCTTTGCAGCCTGTGGATGGCTCCATTCGGTGATGCTGTAGCTGTTGTTTTTCTAAGGTTGTCTGGTGTGGGTTACCGCAAACAGAAGTGACGGTACTTAAGACTCACCTAAACTAGGAAGACTGTGAAGGAGACAGCAACTCTTCATGAGACTTTAAGATTTTATTTTATTTTTTTAAAGATTTATTTATTTATGCATACAAGCACTGGGGTACAGGCCAGAAGTGTGGGGGGGGGGGGGGGGGNAGTGGGGGGGGGGGGGGCGGTGAGAGAATCCACCAGACAGAGCGGGGAACAGCACAGGCAGATCAACAGAAGTACACTGCTGAGGGGAGCAGCGAGCGAGGCAGGAGAGGTCTGCCTGAGCCATGTGGGTCACCTCCCCTGCCGGTAGCAGGGATCGAACTCGTGCTGCAGTGGCTGCAGTTTGCCTCATAGTGCGGTGCTCAACCCACTGTGCCACCAGGGAGGGCCCGAGACTTTTAAGATTTTAATCCATGAGAAGATGCTTTGCTGGATGTCAAAGTTTTAAAATCCAGCCCTGAGAAAATGGATTGCAGTCACCATAGAGATATATATTTTTAGTAGTACTTATAAATTTTTTTTAAAGATTTATTTATTTATGCACACAAGAGCTGGGGTATAGGCCAGAGTCGCGGGAGGTGAGAGCATTCACCAGAGACAGAGCGGGGAGCAAAACAGGCAGATTGACTGAAACACACTGCTGAGGGCAGCAGCGGGCGAGGCAGGAGAGGTCTGCTGTGCCATGTGGGTCCACACCCTGGCCGGAGGCAGGGATCGAACTTGTGCTGCAGTGGCTGTGGTTTGCTTCATAGTGCGTTGCTTAACCCACTGAGCCACCAGGGAGGCCCTAGTAGTACTATAAATTATCAGAATGCTGTTTAGCAACAATATAAATAATGTGTTTAAGAGCCTAGGTTCTTGATGTATATTTCCCTGGAGTTTGAATACAAATCTGCCACTGCATAGCTGTGTGACCTTTAGCAAGTTACTTAACCTCACTGGGACTCAGTTTATGCATCCATGAGATGGGATAAATGAAAAAGCCTCTATCCAAGTTGTAAAAATGAAATGAGTCCATGTATGTGAAACTTGGAAAAACAAACAAACTCAGGGCTTACTGTGCCATTTTCATGGTATTTAGTTAGACAGTTGCTCAGTTTTTAATAACATTTTTCTAGTCTTTATTCTTAGTGCCTTCCTTCAAAGGGAATTTATGAATTCATACTTAGGGTATCTCTGTAACTTGACTTTCATAAATACTGCTACAGTGAATGTAGGAGCATATATATCTCTTGAAATTGGTGGGAGTTTTGTTGTTGTTGTTCTTTGAATAGACACCTAGGAGCAGGATCAGTGGATCATATTATGGTGGATCTATTTTCAATATTTTGGTGATCCTCCGTACTGTTCCGTAGGAACTGTACTGGTTTATGTATAGTCCCACCAACACTGTATGAGGGTACAAGGTACCATGGAAGAGGCATTTGGGGCTAGACTGTGAAGTATGGCTACGATCCCAGCTGGCAGAGGAGAGAGCCTTCCAGATGAGGGGGCAAGTGAACAAAGGTGAGGAGAAGGGAGAGGTCAGTGGTATTTGAAGAACACTGTGGGCTGGTTCGGGTGAATCCAGTATAAGGTTCTTGAGTCAGAATAATGGCAGATTGGAGGAAAGACAAGTTGATTTAATGATGATGATGATTAATGAGTTATTATTGAGTAGCGAGCTACCTTATACTGTGATAGATGCTTTAGGTACATTAGCTCTGATCATAACTACCTGAAATATAGTTTATAGTTTGAAAAACTGATAGTGCCTTGCTAAGGATTGGGACTTGGGGGTAAGCGGTGGAGAATCATTGAAGATTTGGGATGGAGAGTGGGTCATGCTCAGACTTAGTCATCTACTTATCTGCTCAATTAAACTGTCAGTTCTCTGAAGTTAGAGACCTATTTTCTACCTGTGTCCCCCACAGGGCTGCTACTCAGACCTTTGGCCTGGCAGAAACTCCATAAATACTGTTGGAATCGATTTTAAAATCTTCCTTCATAAAATTTTAGGACACATTCTGCACATTTTCTCTTCTAGAGAACAAATTGATGAGTTTAGCAGTTAATAAATGAACTCCTTTGTACCTGTACATGTTCCATCTTCTCTGATCCTTCCAGAACTCTTAGAGAGTAAGTCTTTTACATTTAAATTATGTAAGTATAATGAATGAGGTTTTGGGGTTTTAAAAAAAAAATATCACAGCTTGGAGGGAGTAAAGTTGGGATTCAAACTCTGGATTCCCTGACCCCGTCCTGCCGACTGCTGTTAAGTTACTGCTGATTTCCAATCTCCATTAGTGTATTTCTCCCACTGTGTTAAGGCCACTTTGCCTGTCCTCTTTTGCGTTCAGAGACACTAAATCCCCCCAAGAACCTAATTTACTGTGTAGAGGTTGATGAGAAGGAAGTCATTTTCAACTGTTTCAGGACCAACATCCTTCTCGATGACACTGTTGGCGGGTGTCCATTTCCAGGAGCCCTTCAAACTAGCCCCTCGCAGGAGCCTGGCGTCCTAGGTGCGCTAGTCATGCAGATGCACTTGCTCTTCACATAAGTAGAGTTAGGGAGTGAGTACAATGCAAGAGCCCTAGATTTTTAAGTTAGGCACTCGGCTTCTTCCATCTGATCGAACACAAATTTATTTTATGAGAAAACGCTTAGCAGCCAACAGAGCAGAATCTCTGCCTTGCAAATGCTTCCTGGAATTTGGAAAGACAGTTAATGAAAGGGGAAGTTCAGTTCCAACTACCAAAGGCCATGGCCAATGAACCTATAAGCACATATTGTGTAAATAACCCAAATATGTATTTATTAAGTTGACAGAGTTTGGAATGGTTAATCTGCTCTATGAAATTGATCCATAATAGGAGATTGTCCAAAATCAGATCTGCTTAATGTATTTATTCATTTTTTAAAAAAAATTTATTTGTGCATATAAGTGCTGGGGTACAGGCCAGAGGCATGGGAGGTGAGAGGACTCACCAGAGACAGAATGGGGAGCAGAACAGGCAGATCAACCGAAATACACTGCTGAGGGGAGCAGCAGGCCAGACAGGAGAGAACTGCTGCATCATGTGGGTTCCCTCCCTGCCTGATTGAACTTGAGCTGCTGTGCCATGGATGCTTCCCAATGAGGTGCTCAACCCACTGCGCCACCAGGGAGGCCCCCTGCTTAATGGATTTATGTCAAAACTTGTAAATATTTGACAGGCATGCTGGTGCTCAGTTTTAGAGGATGCACTCACATGCAGCTGGCCCCACTTTGCAGGAATAGATGGGCTGTGTTGTGCTGTAACCCTGAGCAGCACCCGCCCTGGTCTCATCCAGTCCCTGCCTGGCATTCCCCTCATCCAAATGGGGGAGTCAGTGAGCTGGCAGCACTGTCTTGGGGACCTAGCCATCCAACACCCCCCCCTTTAGAAGTGTCCTTAATTTGGTGTGGTAACACATCTATATTAAATTATGGTAAATACATATCACATATAATTTCCCACTTTAACCATCTTTATTTGTACAATTCAGTGGCAGTAAGTCCCCTCACAATGTGGTGCAGCCAGTCCCCTGTTTTCATCATCCCAAGCAGAAACCCTGTACTTATTAAACACTAAGTTCTCGCTCCCCAACCCCCCCACCCAGGGCCTTGTAACCTCCCTGCTCCTTTCTTTTATTTATTTACTTTTTATTGTAATTTTATTTTATTTTTTAGATTTATTTAATTATATTTGACATCAATGTGGTCCCCGGGGAGTTCCCACCACCGTTCCACCCGTGCACCATCATCTCAGTCCCTTGTGCTCTTTCTGCCCTCATCCCGGTCTCGACTCCCTTCCCTTGCCCCTCCCCTGAATGTTCCCTTTGGTTTGTCTTTGTATCTCACCAATCTGCTTAATTTAGGTGTCTTTACCTGGAATCATGTGATATTTGTCCTTTGGTGTCTGCCCCTTAACTTTTAACAAAGTATTTCAAATGTCCTTTTCTTAGGTACTTTTTTCTTTTTCTTTTTTTTAAAGATTTTATTTATTTATGCATACAAGCACTGGGGTACCGGCCAGAGGTGCAGGTGGTGAGAGACAGAGTGGGGAACAGACAGGCAGATCTACTAAACACACTGCTGAGGGGAGCAGCGGGCACAGCAGGAGAGGTCTGCTGCGCCATGTGGGTCCCCTCCCTGGCCAGCGGCAGGGATCGAACCTGTGCTGCAGTGACTGCGGTTTGCTTCATAGTGCATTGCTTAACCCACTGTGCCACCAGGGAGGGTCTCTTATGTATTTTTTTTTTCAATATTTCATCAATAATTAGGTATAGGCTGTAATTTCCATACTAGTTAAGGAAGCTAGTTCTATAAGAGGATGGGTAAAGAAAAGTCATAGAAAAACTTTCCTGTTTGCAACAACAACAAAAAAATTCATGTCACATTTCTCTTCGAGGGATGATTTCCTTTCACTTTGATTGTAACCCCTATTTTAGAATTTTTTTACAAAATTTCTGAAGACAGGCTTATATTTCTATTATGTCTCCTAGGAAGAGTTCAGCACTTTTTAGATACCCCATTTCAACTGAATTGTCTTGAGTTCTTTTTTTCAGTGACTTTAATATTAATCATTCTGTCTACCTGCATCCAGCAACAGGCAGAAACATGTGAGGACTGACTTTGGAAAATTGGTGAATCATAGGCCTCTACTTGTGGTAATATTACTCAAAGCAGAAGTATTCTTTTCTGCATAGAAGCAGAAGCATTGTAATTTTACCACAGCAATGGAATTGTAGTAGAGGTGAACATAATTCTTCTATTTACATCTTTAATGAGCCATAATTAAAAGTAGTGAGTTGGTGTGTCAGAGTGAATGTGTTATTTTTAGATTTCTAGCGATTGCAGCTGCTGGTCGAAGCTCTCTTCATGGGCACCCCCGTGCTCTAAGAGTCTTGAGACAGCCCAGAAAGGGTCTGATCCACTTCCTGAAAGTTAATGGGACAGTTAATGACTTTCCCCTGTGCTGTGGTAGAAATTTGCCTCAAGAAGCCAGGATTCTCGAATCTTCTTTCCCTGTACATCTTTTCCTTCTGGTGAAAGGCTTCATGGATTGATTTAAAGTTGAGGTGCTTAGAGATTTTTCTCTCTTCTCATTTTCTCTTGCCATAATGAAGATGGACTGGAGGGCTCTCTGTCCTTTGGATTCCTGGCCTGGGACAGGCCAGAGCAGCCTATATTGTAAATGGCTCCTTCTCCAGCTTTGACTGAACTCAAACTTAAGGTCATTGATTGCCAGGGCTCGGGGCTAGCTACTCATCACTGTTCCTCTCGCTGCTGCCCCCCCCCCCCCGCCCTCCGCCATGTAATTACAACCATGGCGTTTACTTGCACTGTGGCGCAAAGCTGGGGTGCTCTCTCAGGAAGCTTTAGATGAGTTTCCTCAAATGAGGCATCACTGTGTAATAAATGACTGTGGACAGGGAGCTTTCCTGACAAGGAAGTAAAACCACATACTGGATTTTATTTAATACCTCATTTAAAACATAATGCGTGACCATTTCTAGTTAGTGACTTGAACTGAGTAAAAATGTGCCCTGAAGTCCTTGTGACATAGTGGTGTTGAAACGGACCCTAATGAAATTGATGGATCTCGGCCCCCATGAAAGCATACCCTTGAATGTGCCAGGGACTAGGCAGATTTGTCTTAAAGCTGGTGACAAAGCCCCTTGCTTGTATAGCTGCTTTCTGAGGCCCAGAATCTCATTTTATGTTGACAGTTTTGTGAACATGTTTTTAACCACCCCCCATACTTATTCATAAACATCAGATCCACAGACTGTACCAACCCCTACTTAGGATTATGTATAAAATACACCTGTGCATTCATTTCTCCCTTAAACTAGTGTGTAAAACTTCCCCAGATTAGCCAGCTCGCCAGAGAAGAAAATGAATGGGGCAGTGCAGAGCCCTTAATATCTTCACCACTTAGTTCCAGGGAAATTTATATCTTGGATATTTATCAAATAATAATAATGTCTTCACCGATAGTGACTGTGTCCTAAATTTCCGAAACTGATAACTAACAGATATGATTCAAGTCTTCCTGGGAATCCCCTTCCACACACACACTTGCTGTCTGCCAGATGCCGTGCAAAGTAAGTCTGGGGTGCTCAGGAGATTATAAAATTGAGCTATACAGTTACTTCTCTTGTCCCCAGACCACCTCAAGAAAAATTAGTGGTTATTTTGTGAATTTTATGAATTATTTTCTTCCTAGATTGCCCTGCTTATTTAAAGGTAATAATTTTCTCTGCTAATGACTCACTTATTTTCAGGTAACTTTGATTTGGCAAACAGCTATTGAATACTAATGTGCTAAAATCATTTTTTCTCCTCCTTTTCCAAAGAATTCTTTTATTGTTCCCAGTCTGTTGTTAGGTGTAAAAGCTAATTTTATATAGATTATTTTTTAAGATGTACCTGGGGTTCAGACTGTGACACTTTTTCTGAAATAGCACTGCAATGACCAGGAAGGAAGAGACCCCAGGAAAATATAACCCATATGTAAAAAAGAGAAAAAAAGTATTTGTCCATTAAAATGACTTTAAATTCATGATATCATTTATCACTTGTTTAAAAGTCACAGTAGTCAAAAAAATGTAGGCCACTGGGGTAGTGATTGTTGGGTGGGGGCAGAAGGTTCCCTGTTCATGGTGCAGAGCAGGGCACCCACAGAAGGAACACAACCAAATATATTATGTCTTACCCAAAACAAGGAAGCCTGTTCTAGTGACCTGATTGATGACAGAACTTACCTTAGTAGCAGCACCACAGGGTCTCCCTGGTGGCACCAGGGGTTAAGCACTGCACTATGAAGCATCCACAGCCACTGCAGCATGAGTTCGATCCCCAGCCAGAGAGGGGACACACATGGCACAGCAGACCTCTTCTGTCTCTCCTGCTGCTCCCCTCAGCAGTGTGTTTCAGTAGATCCGACTGTTCTGCTCCCCACTCTGTCTCTAGTGAGTCCTCTCACCCTCCTCACCTCTGGCCTATATATACCCCAGTTCTTGTATGCATAAATAAATAAACCTTAAAAAAAGTAAGAGCACCACAGCGAAGGGCAGAGGCCAGCAGGCAGGCTGATGGAGAACTGGCTCCCGGCTGACTTTATGGACACATTCTAGGTTTCAGGCCCTGCTATCACACGCATAATGACCTTTGGGAAATTACCTTCTGGAATAGTTTTGTTACTTGAAGGGGAGGGCAGTTGCCTGGGTAATCCTTAGACGGTCTCTTTGCCTGTGAAGTCCTGTGTCTGAGAGTAAGAGACATCAGGAGACAACAAGAGATGATAGTGGGGAGCATGGGAGCAGGGCAGGTGTGTAGGTGGTGGTTAAGAACACAAGTTGGGGGCCTCCCTGGTGGCGCAGTGGGTTAAGCAACGCACTATGAAGCAAACCACAGCCACCGTAGCATGAGTTCGATCCCTGCTGCCGGCCAGGGAGGGGACCCACATGGTGTGGCAGACCTCTCCTGCCTCGTCCGCTGCTCCCCTCAGCAGTGTACTTCTGTTGATCTGCCTGTTCTGCTCCCTGCTCTCTGTGGTGAATCCTCTCACCCCCCCACACCTCTGGCCTGTACCCCAGTGCTTGTATGCATAAATAAATAAAATCTTAAAAAAAAAAAAAACACAAGTTGGAAATACCCGTGGTATAAATTCAGCTTTCAGCTGTAGCTCTTTATATGAGCTTTTGTTGTAATGTATTATTTATTATTACTTATATTGTACATTACTGATATAATGCACTTTTATTATCATCATATATTTTTATTGAGACACCGTTGGTTTACAATACTGTATATGTTTTAGGAATACATGTTCACAACTCTTCACATGTATGTTACCTCCTAAGCCCCCCAATAAGAACTAATAGCCCTCCACCACAGTCTGTTCTACACATAGCCCCCTTCTTCTCTGGTAACCTCATTTGGATTCTGCTGTCACAATCCAAGGTTTTTGTTCGTGTGTTTTATTCTACACTATCCCACATGCATGAAATCACCTGGTATTTGTCTTTCTCCTTCTAATTTATTTCACTTAGCTTAACCTCCTCCAGTTCCGTTCACCTTGTTGCAAATGGCAAGATCTCATCTTGCTTTATTCCAAGAATTGAGCACCACCTGAGGTTAATGCTGAGCTTGCTGACATGCTCCTGGAAAACACCTTTCAAGGAGAGCAGAGCTTCTAAGGTTCCGTACAGGGCCTGTGGGCCTTCAGGCTGATGGAGAAGCTCTGGGCCACTTTCTTGTTCTGAAGGCCTGTTGACATGGGTTTCTCTGCCGACTCAGATGTGTTTATCTTGATACTGTCCTACTGAAAGCGTCAGGTACAGTTGTATTTGTTTTCTCCTGAACTCACACATGGACATGAATGAGCGTTTGTAATCAGAAGTGTAGTTTTAATTAGAAATGCCCGAGTCCTTGCCAGCCTGCTGCTCAGTTGTTTGGTTACCATTTACTGAACTTCCGTCACATCCTGAGTTTCTGGGCCATGGGTAAGAAGGACTCCTTCTCTCGAGAGTTTAACCATCAAGTGGTGGAGACTAAAGCAAATAAATGCAAGTGACAGAGTCGTAATCATAGTAATGCTAGAGAAAGAAGTAGATGTTTTCTGAGTGCATACATTATCACACTATGTACTTTGCATACACCAAATGCATGTGTCACATGCATTTTTTTTGTTTTAAAGATTTATTTATCATACAAGAGCTGGGGTAGAGGCCAGAGTCGCAGGAGGTGAGAGGATTCACCAGAGACAGAGTGGGGAACAGAGCAGGCAGATTCACTGAAATCCACTACTGAGGGGAGCAGTGGGTGAGGCAGGAGAAGTCTGCTGTGCCTTGTGGGTCCCCTCCCTAGCCGGGGGTTGAACTCATGCTGCAGTGCCTGTAGAGGCCCCACAGTGTGGCGCTGAACCCCCTGAGCCACCCAGGAGGCCCACACATGCATTGTTAAAATTATTAAAAATAAGCATCCCCTTTTCATAACATGATTTTCCGCATCGCCTCTCCACAGAAGAGGAAACTCTGACTCTTAGACAGAAGTAATTTGCCCCAAATTACATTTCGGGTCCATGTAGGATTAACATCTGCACTCGAGTATAAATAAGTGCTAGTCTGCTGATGGTGTGGGAGACAGAACGACACAGGGTTAGTCTGAATGGGTTAAGGAAGACAGTGTTTTGTTAGGAGAAAGAGTGATGACTGAGTGAAGCGAGGACAAAAGTGCATTCATCTCTCGCTGCAGATGACTGCTTGGGAGGCTTGAACACAAAGAAGCAGGACAACGTACAGGTTTGTTCAGGGGGAGTGAAGAACGCCCCTCAGTGACGGCAGCCGGGGAGTCGGGATCCAGATCAAGGAGTGATTTTGTCAGCACCAGCATTGGCGCGGCTGTAATTAGTAGCAGGCCGGCCCCTTATAAAATCTCTCCAGAGTGTAAAGACATGTTTCCAACCGAAACGTGTTAGTCTGCAAAGCAAATAAGGTGTGAGCATTCATGTCCTGCCCCGAGGAGATTTCTTCTTGGGTTCTCTTTACTGAAAGACACGCTCTTCACACCCTTGCTTTGAGCTGTCACCGTCTTCGCTTCGGTTTCTATTAATTAGCCCCAAGTCATGGGTCTGCAGTCACTTGAAGCTGCTCAGGACATATTTGCTCCAACGGCCCCGGACAGCTGGGAGTATTTGCCTTTTCCTGCACAACAGCCTTGCCCTGGCGGCCGCGTCTGTTGGCAAACACGTGTGCACTATGGCACCCCTGGGAGCTCCAGATGGCAGTGCATTGGGTGAGAGTTTTGAACTTGGACAAGAACTGGTAGCAGACTGGGGTGACCTGGATTTGTGGGGCCTTGGGGTTAAAAGAGGAATTGTGTGCATCATGTTTACTTCAAGGCTGTGTGTGTGTGTGTGTGTGTGTGTGTTCTCCAAGACGAGAAAGGAAAACATAATAATAATAGATTGAAAGAGATTTCCCCAGGCTTATCAATGACTGCGCTGTTTGCTAATTAATTAATTAGCTAATTAACTAATGACTTTGTTTCTAATCCTCCCTGTGTGGAAAATATTTGTGGAAGTACCTTCAATTTCTAAATCTCCCAAGCAAGAACATCTGACGAAGCAGCCAAATTAGTAGGCTGCACGTGCCTCTTTTCAAATATTTCGGGATAACCACAGCGTCTAAAAGGAAGTTCGTGAGTTATTTACCTTTTTCATCTCTTTTCTGCTTTTAAAAAATGTGCTTTTTCTTGAAACTCAAATTGCCTAGCAATCTTATATTTCCAAGTTTTTCTAGGTTGGTGTTTGTGAGACTCCAGTGCTGGATGCTAACTGTTGTTTTCTTGAAGTCCCTCTTGTCTTTAGGAGCATTGGGGGGATGAGGTGGGGCTCTGACAGTAGGACCCTTACCATCCCCCCAGCTCCCAGCCTTGCTTTCATTATTTGTCTTATGCTGCTTGGTTACGGGCCTCCTGGGACTCTTCAGTGGTTCTAGGGCACCAACAAAAATACTGAGGGTAGGAATTCAGATCAGAAGTCTGGAGAGCATTGGGGCCTGCCTACTTGGCGATGCAAGGCAAGGCACAACAATACGAAGCCATCCACAGCCACTGCAGCACGAGTTCGATCCCCAGTCAGGGAGCAGACCCACATGCTGCAGCAGACCTCTCCTGTCTCCCCGCTGCTCCCCTCAGCAGTATATTTCAGTAGATCCACCTATTCTGCTCCCCACTGTGTCTCTGGTGAATCCTCTTCCCCCCCCACACCTCTGGTCTGTACCCCAGTTCGTGTATGCATAAATAAATCTTTTAAAAAAAGAGAAGTATTAAAAAAAAAAAGAACTTTGGAGAGCAAAGACTTGGTGTCTTCCTCCTACCCATCAGTATCATGGAAATAATAGTGTTGCTTAGCATTTATCGCTTATCTCAATTTATCAGGCCTTTGCACGTATTGCCAAGTAAAATAAGTGAAATCTCTTAGCAGCTGTGTGTGGTCTGACTGTTAGGGATGGATGAGCAAGCTTTGCAGTGTCGCCCTGAAGAGCTAACAAGACTGACCCAGTGTCTCTCCCACTGCCACAGGTAGGCGACTCCAGTCTGTGAAACCCCACCCAACCCCCACCCAGTGATTGGGGCTCCCCTGAGGGGACAAAATAATGAATAGGGGAAACACACACACACCGGAGCATAGCCCTCTCCTGGCTGACCAAAGAGACTGTAAAAGGAAAGAATCACACCCCGGGCCAGGTACCTTATTAGGAACATTACTTTCACCTCCCACTTAAGCTTCATAATATCCCCAGGAGATGAGCATTATTGCTTTTGTTTTACAGATGATGAGATAAAGGTTAAGTAATAAGATTAATAGCTGTCATGGAACAGAACAAGAGTTCTAAACACCAGCTCTGTCTGATATTCCGCTCATGTTCTACTTTCGAGCAGGGATAGATGATTTTGGAGCTTTTCTGCCCTCCCTCTTCCCTTCTTATGCTCCATTCTTCGTTATTTCATGGCCCATTGAAAATGTCCACAAGGACATACCTGAGAAAGAAGGAGGGGAATCTGAAACAACCTGTTAGCAGTTAGCCATTCCAGGGTAGGTCTGTGGCAAGGTGAGGGTTGTCTGCCAGTGCTTATTTTAATAATTGCGTTCGTTAGGTGGGACAGTCCCAGAGAAATACGGTTTAAGGACCTGAATGGGCTCTGGTGAGACCTCTGGGCTAGAGGCAGGATATATCAGAGGTTGTGATGATTTAGCTATGGACTTTCAATGTGACACCATGTGTGATGTTAGTGCTCTGTGCTGTACCGACACCTTACCCGTGTGTGGCACATTATCCAAGGGACTCAGATGGCAAGTAGGGTGCCCCCTGTGAGTAACAAGATCGTGAGAAAGCCCATCATTCTAGCTAGACCCTTCTCTTCCTAGGTCACTTCTGAAATGCACAGTCTGTTACTGCCAGCGTCAGGGCCAAATATTTGAAGCTCCGTGCAGAGGAAAGACACATGAACTTGGAGGTCAGAGAGACAAGCGTTCGGATCTCGCTTTCATCATTTGCTGTTCACTGTCAGATCCTGGACAAGTTGTTCCAAACCTCCCTTTTTTAAGTTGGTAGAACAAAGATAATTGTGCCTCACAGGTCTGCTCTGTATTAAGCAGTCCCTAGTACATGGCACCCACGTAACAAACATTATCATTATTATTACTGTTGTTATCTGAGAGCACATGTTATTATTAATATCTGAGAACAACTTAGCGCATAGGTGGTCCTTTTTATTGTGCTTCTAAAGACTGTGGTACACCAATGAAAGGGACCCTTTTAATTCCACAAGAGAAATACTTGAAATTTCTGCTATAGACAATTGCAAATTACCCCTGGGTACATTTCTGGCAGACATTATAAGCCATTTACATAATGAAACCTCTGATATTATTTCTATTAATAGCCAGACTTCTAATATCAGTCTGACCATTCTGTATTTAGAAACATTGTAGGAACAGATTTTTATTGCCATGTCTTCTTAATGTCTTCTGACAAGTATCATTATCTTTTTACTTCATAGGTCTAAGTGTTTATGATTTTCAGGAGGTCTTCAAATGTTAGTTTTTTGCTTCCAAAGCTCATTGTTAATAATGCAGCCTGTTAATGTCAGAGTTTGGGAGGTAAGAGCATTGCCTATTTTCTCAGGTGCAGTACAGATCGTGCTCCAATAAGCATGCTCCTTGTACAAGTAGCTTCTCTCTACCTCTCCTCTCTGCTGTTATCATTGGCATGGGCACTGTTGCTTTTATTAGCTCTTATCTAACTAATCGCCTATGGATCGGCTAACCGCATATTTCAGTGTGTTTGTTCATATGTTTGGACCATGCTGTCATCCACCCAGTTGGGCCGTGCGTTTCATTGTTTAGTGATAAGATTGAGTCTGTAAATTTGCTTCACAACGATATGACTGGTGTCCACCACGAGTAGGAAGAGCTGGCTCCCTTGGGGGCATGTCTGGTTTTTCCCCTCTTTGCCCCTGACCCCCAGCAAGAGGGTCACAAATCACAGAGGGGCTGAAATGCTTGTTGAATGAATTAATGAGTGTGGGGAGCACCTGAGGAATTGCTTATGGTTGAAGGAATTTAGCTGGGTAGGTAGGATTTTAAGACTCATTCTGACTCTGTGATTCTATCAATATGGTCATGGCTTAGATGGCTAAACCCAAAATGAAACAAACAAAACTCAACAGGTCTTTCTTGCTTAACTTTAAAATTAACTTTAAAAGTTTTCATAAATGATCAAGATTATTTTTAAAGATTTATGTATGTATATAAGAACTGGGGTCCAGATCAGAGGTGTGGGGGGGGCATGAGAGGATTCACCAGAGACATAGTGGGGAGCAGAGTAGGTGGACTGACTAAAACACACTGCTGAGGGGTGAGACAGACAGAGGTCTGCTGCGCTATGGGGGTCCCCTCCCTGGCCGGGCATCGAACTCGTGCTGCAGTGACTGTGGATGCTTCATAGTGCAGTGCCTAACCCTTGTACCACCTGGGAGGCCCCTGATCAAGATTTTTAAAAATATCCTGTGAATTGGGGATTCTAAAGACGCCAAACAAGCAACATTGATACAATTAAAACTTTAGGTTTATATTTAAAAGAGCTTTTGATGGTTTTTCTATTTGTTGTGAAATGGGGTCTCACTCATTTGAGTTCTTGTCATTGCCTGAAAGGGAGACCCACCGGGGGCAACTCCTAAGAAATGGGGGTTTTGATAAGACGTGTGACTGTCTCATGGATATTATCAGGGAAGGGTATTAGCTGGAACGTCAGTGCTGTAAACAAACCAACCTCCCAAATCAGCCACTCACAACACATCTAGGGGTTGGGACCTGGGTTCGGAAGCCTGTTCCACCTGTATGGAAAGGTGTTGTCAGAAAAACAGAAGTTGAGAAGATGGTCCAGCCTGTGTGACAGAGGTGAAATCAAGGGTATAGGGTTGTTTCTGTATCTCCACTTGTGCTGCTGTTGAAGATTTTGTAATCATTAGTGCTAATAATGCTGGAGAAAAAAATTAAGATGCCTATTGTTCTTCTGTGGTAAATTTTGTTGGCAGGGCTCATTAACATCAGCGCTCAGAATGAGCAGTTCTTTCCTGGTTGGAAGGCAGTGTAGTCACACAGCACATGCAGCTTTCCTCAGCTTGTTCTTGTTTGAGCTGCAGTCCGAGAGGTGGTCTCCCCGGTGCTGGGGTGGCCTGGTACTGCCCACTTGCACTGGACTGCCTTTCTTTAAAAAAAAAAAAAAAGATTTATTTATGCATACGAGAACTGGAGTACAAGCCAGAGGTGCTGGAGGAGAGAGGATTCACCAGAGTGGGGAGCAGAACAGGCAGATCTACTGAAACACACTGCTGAGGGGAGCAGAGGTGGGTCATGACCATGTGGGTCCCCTCCCTGGCTGGGGATCGAACTTGTGCTGCAGTGGCTGTGGATGCTTCACAGTGTTGACTTAACCCCTTGTGCCACCAGGGAAGCCCCTGATTGCTTTTCTAACCCCTTTCTGCTGCTCTGTTTTGGCTTTCCAAAATGACCATTTGCAGGGTCATAGCTCAGGGCCTAGAAGGAGCGAGCTTTTCATCTGCTAGGGCCGCCAAGACGAGGCCCCACAGACCATGTGCTCCAACAGCAGATCTCTGCAGGGCTGGTGTCTGCTGAGATGTCTCTCCTGGGCTTGTAAATGGCCTTGTGTTTCACATGATGATCTCTCTCTGCCTGTGGGTCCTAATCTCCTGTAGAAGGATTTCACATGACCTCATTTTGTCTTCATCACCACTTTAAAAGTCCTGTCTCCAAATAGTCACATTCTGAGGAACTGAGTCAAGACTTGAACCTATACATTTGAGTGGTAATTCAGCCCATTCCACTTCCTTTAAATCTATTTAACTCATTGATTAATGAATTATGGATTATATTATTTACCCAGTCTTTATTTCAGCAGGCTTTTCAGATGTCACTTGCTCTGCGGTACAGCCAGCTAATTCAAAACACTAATGCATAGCTCTTCTCAGTAATTCACTGTGTGCCAGGCATTGTGTCAATCATCGAGGAAAATTCTGCACAGAAGCAAGACTCACCCCCTTCTTTTTTTGAGGTTAGAATGTGTCAGAGAAGGCAGGCATGAAAAAGGAAGCCAGAGACTTACGAAGGAGGAAGTATGCTCTCTGCGCAAAGGTTGTCCTTTCTGTTCAGATCACTTATGCGTGTTAGCCTCGGGGTCAGCTGGTCATCTGCCTTCCAGTGACCTGGAGCATTCCTGTGTGTGAGTGCCCGGTAGATCCTGCTCTGAAGAGGAGACATGAGAAAGATCACTGTGCTTATTCCGAATATGTTCTTTCATGGCCAGAATGCTCACTCAGTGGATTAATTACGTGCTTGGTGCATTTTTTTTTTTTTTTTAGAAACGGGAGAGCTGCTATTTTTATCATTTAGTAGTGTTTTGATGGCCCCGTGATAAAGCAATTACTCTACTGAAACCCATCTGTCTCTCTGCTAGGACCACATCACAGTCACGTTTTAGTCCTTAATGCCTGGCGTAGTGCAAGGCATCTAGTAGGTCTTCAGTAAATGTTTGCAGAATAAATGCCTGCTAGCTATCCACGTGTGATGATGCATGTCCAGCAAGACTGCAAGATTCTTAGAGTAAAGATGGGGGAAGCATATATAGGCAATTGCATATACGTTTAAAAAAAAAAAAAAGCGATCTGTGCAATTTACCCCTTTCAGAACTGTAGGCTTAAAATAACATTCTTTCCTTGCCCCCTGGGCAGATAGTACTGTCTTATCCACTTGTGCTGTAATCACAGCTGCCTTCATTATAGAATCACAGCGAAGTGAATTAAGGTGAACTTTGATGAAGGAAGAGATGCAGCTTGCTTGATGGGTGTGGGAGTGGGAAGGCTGTTCGAGGCATAAAGATGGCATCAAAGGAGACTCTGCTGTTTTTTCTCCATCCAGTAATCATTGACAGTTTTCATTGTTTCACATTTTTTAAAGTGTCCTCTGATCTGCAGGCTTTCCAAAAACAAGTATTTCATGGGAGAGATGATGTCAAATGATAAGAAATGCATTATGTGATCAGTGGCAGAAATAATGGTTGAAGCTGCAGTATGATGAGAATTTAAACATACCGAAGTCAAAAAAGTCAGGAGTTAAAGTTAAGCTGCAAGCTTGACTCAGTCCCCTCGGGCATATGGGAGTAGTGTTTTCTGAATCGTGGCATTTTCTGTTCAATTTAAGCCCTTGTTTTCGCAAAGTCTTCGTGTCAAGGTTGCAACTCCAACAGTCACTTCAGACTTTCATGCTTTTTAAAAAACCTTTTTTCTCACCCACAGTGTATGCTGTTACTGCATTTGTGTGCTGAATTTTGATATTGCTTATAAACATTTAAAGAGTGGCACAGTGATCAACCTATGGGGTACAGTCAATGTGACATCAATGAAAAAACAGCTTCATTTAAGCATGAAAAGAAAATACTGTCACTTCTCCTTTGGATATAGAACATGGTTATGATAAAATACACATAATGCAAAATTTGCCATTTTTCTATGTACAGGTCAGTGGCATTATATGCATTCATGTTGCTATGCACCCATCACGCTGTCATGGGTCTCCAGAACTCTTCATTTTACAAAACTGCAGCTCTGTGCCCACCAAACATCTCCCTGCTCCCTCCTCTACCCCAGCGCCTGGCTGCTGCCATTCTACTTCCTGTCTCTGAATTTGACTGCTCCAGGTCCTGCATATGAGTGGAATCAAACTGTTTGTTCTTTTGTGACACTGATCTGTTTCACTAACTGATATCCTTAGTGAAACGGCTTTCATGAGATACAACTCACATCCTATAAATTTCTTTAAAGTGCATAATTTCCAGTGGCTTTTAGTATATTCACAAATGATTTCTTTGAAGAGAGAGTAAATTCAGGACTTTTTCTCTAGTTCTCCAAAACACATACTTTTTTTTTTTTTTTTAATCTGGCAAGTCTATTATAAAAAGGCCATGATTAAAAGGGAGAAGCCCAGGGACAAGTGTCTCCATGCTTAGGTTCACATTAAATCTGATAACCCATGTATTTTTGCAAGCATCTTTGCTTAGTTGAAACATTATTTTGCATACACATGGCGGGATTGTGTCGTTATTTTCCTAGGGGGTATTGTTTGTTTGCAAAGTTGATGGTGATGAGTTAGCCAGAAAATTAACAGATCTGGAATATCTTAAAGTCTGGATTTGCTCAAGGACCAGTTTGGAGTGGACCGAAGCTATAGATGGAACTGGCGGTTGAGTTATTTGAGATCTAGAATTCCAAGTGGCAAAGAGAATATTTTGGTCTAAGTTAGAAAATGGCAATTCATGCTTATAGACTGTTGGTGGGAGTGTTAATTGGTACAAACATTTAAGAAAACAGTCAAGCATTACCCAGAAAAGATGAATGTGTATACTCTAAGAGCGGGCAATTTTCCTTCTAAATTTGTTCCCTAGAAAAGCTTGCATACATGTGTTGTCAGGAAACATGCTTGCTATTAATGTAAATATTTACTTATATTAACAATAGTTTAAAAACTATCCCCAAACCACCCATTTATTTATTACAGTAGAATTAATAAACAACTTGTTATAATCAAATGCTAGAATAGTATACAACAATGAAAATGAATTAATTAGAACTGAATAGAGCAATACGGATAAACCTTGATAACGGCATTAAAACAAAAAATTAGTTTACAGAACTATTCAGAAACTATAAATGATTATGCTTGTAAAATTTCTAAAATAAGTAAAAGTAAACAAGTAATATAGAATTTCATCCTGAGACAGTTAAGACATCTGTTAAAACTCTCTTTCCTCTATTCCGACAGTATATGTGGAATGAAAGATAGCTATTTAGGCCATCTAAAAGCATTTATGAAACTTTGAAATACTCTGCCTCGTAAGTCTTTCAAATAGCACACACACTACTAGCAGCCTAAGAACCAACAGTAGGATATAGGTGAGGAGAAAAAACAAATCATGCATGCAGAAGAGTCTTATTAAAAAAATTATATTCCTCAAATAGAATTTTCAGAGAAGCTTTTTTTGAATGATGTTAGAGTGAAGGATATAACTAAAAATAGAGCTGTAATTTTCAATAAATGAAAGTTAGATCCAAATCAGTTCTTCCTCTGTTCGGTATTTTGTCACTTATTTTAGTTAACATGGGCTTATACCTAGTCTTACAATTTTGTGCTCTTCACGGGTTTTGTGATTATTATGAAACTATCACTGACACTGCTACCCACCACCAACACCATCACCTACTGCCACCACCACCCACCACCCACCATCACCCACCAACCAACCACTACCTACCACCACCCATCATCACCACCACTGCCAGCCATCACTACCCACTACCCATTACCCACCATCCACTATCCAGCACCACCACCACCCCTCATTCACCCTCCACTACCACCCACCACTATCACATTATCACCAGCCATCACTGCCCCCCACCACCCCTCACCTACCACACACTGCTATCACCCATTATCACCAGCCATCACTGCCCCCCACCACCCCTCACCTACCACACACCACCATCACCCATTATTACTAGCCATCATTACCCACCACCACCCATCATCCACCACACACCACCACCTGCCAACCACCCACCGTCATCACCCATTATCACCAGCCATCATTACCCATCACCACCCATCACCCACCACCCACCGCCATCACCCATTATCACCAGCCATCATTACCCACCACCACCCATAACCCACCACACACCACCATCACCCATTATCACCAGCCATCATTACCTACCACCACCCATCACCCACCACACACCACCATCACCCATTATCACCAGCCATCACTACCCACCACCACCCATCACCAACAACCCAGCATCACCCACCATTGCTGTCGTCATCATCATCATCACTTGAGGCATATGCTTCTGCAGGCCCTGAACTAGCCCATGTATGCTCCCTTATTCCTGCTCAGGACCTTGCCTCGCTGGTTCCTCTGCTTGCTCGCTTCCCTCTGTGTAGGTCCATGACTCATTCTCTCGCCGGGTTCAGGTCTCTGTTCAAATGTCATGTTAACTGAGAGTTAAATCTAAAATAGTACCCTGTCACTTTCCATCCTTATAACTGGTTTGATTTTTCCTTATCTGCTTTTATATATATATATATATATATATGTATATATTTCTTCCACTAAAATCTGAGATATTTAGAGGCCATGTAAGTGGAAGGTGTGTCTGCTACTCTCATTCCTGTATCTCCAGCGTTTGGCACTGGGTCCAGCACATGTGGAAGCTCAATAATTATGCAATGAGTGAATGGATGACTGAATCACCCCAATAACTCTCTGAAGTAGCGATTGCTACTATCATTCCACAGATTGAAAAAAGGAGACGCTAAGAGCTCCAGCTAACCTGTACCCACTCAGCTGATGAGTGTGGGGACTGCAGTTCACAGCCAGAGCGCCTGCCACTTGGCCTGTTCTCACTGCCCCTTTTCCAGTCTACATCATCCATCACTGGTTCTGAGTTGCCTTTTACAATTTTGCATAGATTATCTTTTCTTTTCAGATGGCCAAATCATCGGCTGTTTAGTTTCTCGAACCCACCTTTATACCAAAGAATTATGTCCCCCTTTTGAACTGTTTTTGCCTTGCATATGCAAAGATTTCGCCATCATCTTAGATTCAGCTCGTTTTATCTTCTCTGTCACCTTCTGAGGCGGATACCCTGTGCCGTGTTAAGTGTAGTTGCACAGGGTCGGAGGCCACAGCGGGTGTGAGAACAGCAGAGGAGACTCGGAATGGGAACGATTTATAGATAACCCACAGAGCTGCCTTATCTCCTAAATGCATGTGTTCCTAGAACATTTCTGGTCGCATCTAATGACCTCGTCCTGGACATGTGCTGCCTTATAATCTGTACTCATTTATCTCTCTCCACTGCTAGATTTACTGAAACATCATAGACAGGGGAAATGAAATAAATATGGATGTCCACAATGCTTTGTTTGTTCTTTTCATTTTCCTAGGCTTGTTTTGGGATACAGGAGTTGGCTTTGAACTTCAAAATAAAATTAATGTTAGGAGCTCAGTTTGTCATCCTTTTTTTTTTCATTTTATCATTTTTTCTTGTCTATAAGTTGGATTTTTTATTAAATATATATATTACATCAGTGTTCATTTTGTACAATGTTTGGTTTCTCCTCTCAGATGTAACCCCAAAAAATTTCCACCAAGAAGTCACCGGAGGTTGTCACCCTTTTTAATCGAACCCAAGATTATGCAAGGGGTGTCTTAGAACCTGGCATCCTGACTCCCTTCCTGCACCTCTACCCACAGCTCAGCTACCCCGTTGATCAACCAACTATAACATTCCACCTGCCGTGGGAGGACAAAAGTCTTTTCTTGGCCCACATGTTGACCCATTGATCACCACTATCTTTGTTTCCTTAGATCATTTGGCTTCTCTATCAAAGCGGCCATCTCTTCTTGACCTTGGTTAACCACGGTAGACGGTTCACAGGGCTCAGATGATCTCCCCTAAGACTGAATACCAACTGTTGACCACGTTTCTCAGGATCCTAGCACATGAAGTCCTCAATGAGGATCTTAACCTTGGGGGCTGGGAGGGTGTGTGCAGGGGAGAGAGAGTTGGAAAGAGGGAATGAATATGTTATAATTTCACATTTAATTATTATTATTTTTTTCTTTATGTACTTTCACATCATCAGTCATTCTTCTCTCAGGTTTAACCCCCTACAACTGCCACTACTGAAACACCCATGAACCACCACAGTAGTCTCTTACTTCGCATTTTGGAGCTACAGTATCTGAAGACTTCTGCTTTACCTCAGGCATAGGAATACGTGACTAAATTGATTCTGTGGTAAAAGTTGTTATTTTAAGGGTGTGGGTGGAGGGGGATATTGCTTTAAAATCGAAATAATAGTACCATTTATTGAGTACACTGTTCTGGGGCTAGAGTGCTTTACACATATTGTAAACTTTGTTCCAGTAGCCTAACTAGATGGTAACTACTTCTTCTTCATCTTTTTTTTTTCTTTTAAGATTTATTTATACATACACGAACTGGGGTGCAGGCCAGAGGTGTGGGGGATGAGAGGAGTCACCAGAGACAGAGTGGGGAACAGAACAGGCAGATTGACTGAAAAACACTCCTCAGGAGAGCAGCAGGGGAGGCAGGAGAGGTCTGCTGTGCCACGTGGGTCCCCTCCCTGGCCGGAGGCAGGTATGGAACTCCTGCTGCAGTGGCTATGGTTTGCTTCATAGTGCGTTGCTTAACCCATTGCGCCACCAGGGAGGCCCCGATAGTAACTTATTCTTATTAGCCAGTCCCCTTTGACAGATGAGGAAGTTATGGCTCAGAGAGGTTAAGCAGTTTGCCCAGGGTTGCAAAGCTTTGAGTAATAGATAGGATCTGAGGAGTCTGACGCTAGAGTCTGCTCTCTCTATTGTTCATTGTTTCCCTGATCACACAAGTGGTGTGTATTCACTTGGAAAAACTAGGGATACAGAAAAGAATTAGGGGCAGACCACACCCACAAGATCACCATGAATAATTTTAGTGTTTCCAGTCAAACACATATTTTAGCTGGAACCCGCTGACTGTATAGTGTTTGTGAGCTTGGTCACGTGTCCATATATTGTGACTGTATGTCCCTGCCTTTTTCAGTCTCATGTCTTGATAGTGTGATTTTATTACCTATATTGTTTTACATCTCTTACAGATACTATGGTTTATGTCTGTTATCTAATGTAGCCACCTTTTAATTCTCTAGATTTTTTTTTATTACTGTTAGTAATGCTAAACTGGATTTCTTTAAACATAAATCTTTTTTGCATGTTTTGCTTATTTGCTTAGAATATGTTTTGGCGCAGTGGGTTAAGCAACACACTACGAAGCAAAACTCAGCCCCTGCAGCACGAGTTTGATCCCTGCTGCCGGCCAGGGAGGGGGCCCACATGGTGAGGCAGACCTCTCCTGCTGTTCCCACTGCTCCCCTCAGCAGTGTACTTCCGTTGATCTGCCTGTTCTGCTCCTCGCTCTGTCTGTGGTGAATCCTCTCAGTCCCCACACCTCTGGCCTGTACCCCAGTGCTTGTATGCATAAATAAATAAATATTAAAAAAATATGTTTCTAGAATCAGAATTGTTCACTCAGATAGTAAGTTTCTAACATTTTTAATACACTTTATTAAAGTACTATGTTTTAGCACTCACCAACCATGCAAAAATATCTCTATATGTTTGCGCTCCTGGACAATGCTAAGTATTGTAATTATAAAACAGAAGCTGACAAAAATCATGCCAGTTTGAGGCTACACTTGACCTTCCCCAAGAAGCAATTAAACATTGCCAATTTGATAAGTGAAAATTACATCTTGTTTTAATTTGCTTCTCTGTATGGTTTTAAGTGAGACTGGACATTTTTCTTAATGTTTTATATTTTTTATATATCTTTTACATTGACTATGTTATTGGCTTATTTTGTGTTAGGACATATCTTTTACATAAATATTCATTTTGAATTTAAGATATTAACTCTTTGCTAGTGATGCTACAAATATTTTTCTTTAATCGTTTTCTTTGAATATTATTCATGGTGACTTTGATGTGCAAATACACAAAATGTGTGTGTAGCCAAACTTAATTATTATTATTACTTGCTTTTATACCTCAAAGTGCCTTCCATCCCTTGCATCAGATATAAAATCACCCATCTATGCTTTCCCCTAGTTCTTTTGTGATCTCATAATTTATACTTGGAAATCATATCAGTTTTTGTCAAATGGTTGTTTTTGTACCTTTAGTTTCATACTCTTTCCACAATGATAGGAAATGCTTCCTTAATCACGTATTTATGCCTTTATGAACTTCAGTATACTGATTTTTGAGTTTCATATTCTTAACCTTTGTGTTCTAGCATTTTAGTTTTGGCACTATAATTTTAATAGTTTTTAATATACCTAAATTCATAAATTTTATTTTCTTAGCTAATTTGAATTTGGTCAGACTTTAAAAGACCTTTTCAAACTAAATTTAATTGTCAAGGTTACATATTTATTTGGAGTGAATTAAAGGCTTTACATTCTTGCAACTTTTGGCCCATCTAGTCTTATTCAAGAAATTTTTGTCTTAGTAAAGCATCATCTATTGGATTTTTATTGGATTTAAGTAGTTCCTGTTAAATTTTCCTTAGAGGTTATAATTGTGCACTTGACCTTTATTTCCTTTATATTTTCAGCTTATTATTGCCAGTTTATAGAAAAATGCATATTTATAAATGTGTGTGCATATACACATACATTATCTTCTAATAACTGGCTAGCTTAACAACTTTACTATGTTCCAATAGTCTCAGCTAATTCCCTTAACTGTTCTAAATAGGCAATAACATTTCTAATAATGAAAATATTGTCTCTTAAATTTGAATATTTTTAACTTATTTCTTCTAGAATATTTCAGCACTATGTTAAGGAGTAGTGCTAGAGGGGGTACACTGGACTTCATTCCTGGATTTAATTTTTTGACTGTGGTTTCTAACTTTTAATTTGTTGGCTCTTGGCTCATGGCAGGTATTCTTCATTGTGGCAAATAAGTAGTATTCTATTTTAATTTTCAATACCTCTTCCCACAGAATTTTTGATGAAATGTCTTTTCAGCATCTTCAATAGTGATTCTATTTTTTCTAAACCAATGATGCTATGAATTTACGTATCCTGCCTGATCTTCTTTACACTTTGTAACTACTGTCTCCCCAAATTATTTGATCCAGGTCTTTTCTTTGGTTTATTTTGAAACTTGTCTCTCCTCCTGCTCACCTAGATATTTCCCTACAATATTTTCTTGGTCCACATTTTTTAACTTGATATTAAAGATTTTATTTTGCTAAAAAAACTGTCATTTTTACATTTAAAGAAACATTTCGGGGCCTCTCCAGTGGCGCAGTGGGTTGAGCTCTGCACTGTGAAGCATCTGCTGCAAAGCAGTGCGAGTTCGATCCCCAGCCAGGGAGAGACCCACATGGCTTAGCAGACCTCTCCTGTCTCACTTGCTGCTCCCTCCCCTCAGCAGTGTATTTCAGTCCATTTGCCTGTTCTGCTCCCCACTCTGTCTCTGGTGAATCCTCTCACCTCCCACGACTCTGGCCTGAACTCCAGCTCTTGATGCATAAATAAATAAAAATCTTAAAAAAAAAAAAAAAGGAAACATTTCATAGTCCATACCATATTTGATTTTATCCTGCTTTTCCTTGTTCTTTGTTTGGAACAGTAGATTATCTAGCAGTAGATCTGTTTTATTTTTGGATATTTTTTAAGACAACCTTTTGAAATATTTTTTTAAGGATTTAAAAAAATATATTTTATTTTGTGTGGAAGAGCTGGGATGCAGACCAGAGGTGGGGTTGTGCGTGTGAGAGAGGATTCACCAGACACAGAGTGGGGAGCAGAACAGGCAGATCGACTGAAATACACTACCGAGGGGAGCAGCAGGTGAGGCAGGAGAGTTCTGCTGCACCACGTGGGTTAGCTCCCTGGCCAAGGATCGAACTCAGGCCTTGATAACTTTGAGACCCCTGTGCCTACGGCTTAATCCCTATACCACCAGGGAGGCCCTGAAATCTTTTCTATTTAAAATTTGCATTTGCTTCTATCATAGCTTTTATGTGCTTTGCTTTCACTTCGTTTTTCCTTGGTTTATCCTCTTTTGTCATTTTTTGAGCTTATTGTTCTTTTAAATTTTTCTGGAAAATGAAAATATTTAAGACATTTGCCTCTGAGATTGCCTACACTTTTATACAGTCTTTTCCTTATTTGTGTGCCAATGGGCCATTGAAAAAGTTAGTATAACTTATCATAACCTATTCAGAAAATATTTTTAAATCCAAGTTTATTCGCATTGTTTATAAAGTTTTACTCCATCATGGCTACAGAACGTTGAAATGTAGTAAAATGTCCTCAGTGTTCCAATGTATGACTTGTTTTCTTTCATTTCCATAACTCCCTTTATAGAAGAAGCATATTCTTATTATCAAAGTCAGACTTATTTAGTGTTTTACTCTACTTTATTTCCTTAAATTTTTATCTATTTACTTTTCCAAGAACCAAAAGCAATGGAGTAGACTTCAGCATTGTTTCCTGTATCTTAGTTTCTGCTTATTTTCCTTTATATGTTTCCGTGCTGTGTTATCATAGACATAAAATTTTACCTTTATTTGGAATGTACCCTATAGTAAAAATGACACTGTCTCATGCTTTAAATATTTAATTCTGATTTCATAGTAACCTTGTAGCTATCATTTTTCTGCATGCAGTTTCTTTGATCCAATCCTTTCTCATTTGAACATGAGGCCATTCCTAATTTATGACTCCACCTGAGATTCTTCTGCTTCTTAACAGAATTAACATCCATCTTCCATATTGGTATCTTATTTTTCTTTTTGCTGTGATGATGCTTTGATGTTTCTGTCATTTTAATTTTGTGTGATTTGACTGATCGCCAGCAGTTTTAAAGTTATACATTATTTTTGGTTTTAATTTTCTAGGAATCGTCTTAAATTTGAAAAGAAAGTGACCTATATTTCTGTATAAGCTTTGTCAAGATGTTTGCTGGCCATACTTCCTTGTGTGTTAGGAAAATAACACATTTTCATTCCCTTTAGGGATTTTCTTTTCTGTATATAAGATAGGTAGATGTTTTCATCCAATTTAGTGTGAAGCCAGCCTGATACTTTTTCTTGCCATCTTAGTGACTCGGTTCTTTTCCTTGCTTGATACTTGCGATTTTCGTATTTTGACCTCAAAATTCAAAAGTTTTACCAGAAGGTAAATAGATGACAGCTTTTAATTTTTTTATTTATGTTTGTGTGTGTGTGCTTTTGAGTTTTTATTCTTTTTTTTCTCATACAGAGTGAACTATTTTTAGGACTGGGATTCAGCTCTTTTTTAAGCTCAGTTTTCTTACATGGTATCTTTATTAATTTCTTCTGTGATAGTTGGTTTCTTCCTTGGTCTTCAATATCTATTATCATCTTTTTTAAAAATGCTTTTTGTCCGTCTTCTTCTTCACCTCACCTATTTGACTTTCTAGCATGTTGCTTTTTCATTGGTCCTAATGTAGTTTCAGAAAATACTTTTGAAAGTTGATTGAAGAAAATTGCTCATTTTGGGGGACAATCGTTTTCTTTTTGGTTTTACTCTTATTTTTCATATTTTATTGAGAGTTTGGGTTTTAGATTTTTAAAATTTTTTGAAAGTACTAATCATAACTTGTCTGAAACTTGTTTCTATTTCCAGTGGTAAATCTTTTTCATAGTCCTCTCTTTCTTTAATTTCTTGAATGTTCTATGTTCTTGTTTATTTTTGGCCGGGTGTTTATAGTCCCAGTGTTTTGGATTTACTCTTCATTGAATAATGAGAGGTCTAGCCTGATCTGGAATTGGTTCAAAAATGACCCTTGTACCTTCTGGAAAAGCATATACTCTTTCTCTCCATCTTAAGGAAATTTTGTTCTCAAAAATTTACCAAGCCTGGTGTGTTTTCCAGCACTTTACAGGCTGGGCAGCAGTTGCAGCCAATGGCCGTAGTGAAACTACTACACCTAAGACAAGTTTTCTAATTCTGGGTTTCTCCCCGACCCTCACTCCCCTTCAGAAGCCCCCTGTGTCATAGTGACTGAGTTTTATGGCATCTGAGCCTACTCTAGGCCTATACCCACCGCCCCCGCTCCCCCGCCCCACTGGATGCCCAAGGGCAGAGTGGTGCTTACATGCTTATGCCCGGTTCTTTGGCTTTCATGCTAACTGGAGGCCAGTGCTCTGAAATCTTTGTTTCCTTACCTGCCTTCACCTCAGTTTTTACTCCTCTAATTTAGGACTGTTGCTTACTAGTTTTCTGTCACGGTGCTACATCACTTTTTCAAAAAGATGGATCACAAATTACATCTCCGGACCAGCCTTTTATGTCATGTTTTCTACATTCTACCTTAGCATAAATGTCTTAAAGGCATGTATCTGGTCCCCTTCTGATTTCCACTCCTGGTGCATATTTTCTGTCTATTTACATTCTTTTGTAGTGATATTGAGATTAATGATGTGCTCTAAAGGCAGAGAAGGGAAGTGTGTGTGGAGGGGGTAGGGGTGGGGAGGGAACTTCTTGAGAATCTGATGTTCAGAGATCAAACTTTCCAGAACACAAATGGAAAGGACTGTGAAATGTACAAAAGAGTTGTGAAATTCTCTAAAATAATGAACTCCCCCAGGACACTCAGCACATGAAGTAATTTATAAAAGTTAGGCTTATGCATAAATTGTTAGACATGCTGCCTTTGTATCTTGTGAGCCTTACCTTCACCCCTGTGTGTGTTGCATAACCCAGGACACCATACTGCCTGGTCTTGTTAGGTAGAAGAACTTCTGGGGAGCAGTGGGGTTTTTTCTGCAGTAACGCTGCACTTCCTTGGCAGTAATGCTGATGACTGACAGTTATGTCTTTTCACCCTCCGCACCTTTCCTGGTGGCCCTGGCAGCTGGGTTCTGGCTTTCAGCCTCGCCCATGGCTGCTCCACCCAGCAGCTTCGGTGATCCCTGGGAGCCCTCTCATTCTAGGCAGAGCAAGAATGCCAACATACTTTATGGAAACAAAGAACAATAGTATCACATGTCTTTGAACAAGAGTGAAAAAAATACTTCTCTCCACATCTGAACACAATGTATTCAGAAGCAACAAGATAGAGATTGAGAGCATTCAGGCCGAGGTGGGCCAGGGGATTCATGGAGCCAGGGGTGCTTAATTTACTGACTTACACTTTCTCCCATTTCACCTGTCCAGCTTCAGTTCTGGTCATCAAAGGTGATTAGAAAAAAAAAAGAGGGGACCTCCCTGGTGGCGTAGCAGGTTGAGCACCGCACTGTGAAGCATCCACAGCACAGCAGCACGAGTTCGATCCCTGGCCAGGGAGGGGACCCACATGGCGCAGCAGACCCCCTCCTACCTCACCTGCTGCTCCCCTCAGCAGTGTATTTTGGTTGATCTGCCTGTTGTGTTCCCATTCTGTCCCTGGTGAATCCTCTCATTCCTCCCCCCAACAGCTCTGGCCTGTCCCCCAGCTTTTGTATGCATAAATAAATCTTTTTAAAAAAAAAGTCTTTGGAGGGAGAGAGGGAGGGAGGAAGAAGGGAGGGAGAGACAGTGGTTGAACTGGTTTACTTGTCTGCTGGAACACCCATATCACAGATAGTTCTAGAACAGAGGGAGGGCACCTTGCCTGGCCTGGTGGACATGCCTAACAGCCAGGCCTGCAGGCTGAGTCTGTGTCTCCCACTCAAGTGTCTGTGTACACACCAGCTTCTGCAATGCTCTCTTTAGACAAACTCTGGACTTTTTTCCCCTGTGAGACTTTAATCTCATTTACTGATAAAATTACATATGGGGAGGAGTCACGGTAAAAAAGACTGAAATAGAATCTGTGGGCTCACCACGAGTCGAGGGGCTTTTGTCCACAAACCGGGCAGTTTCCTTCTCTGCAGCTGCGGGCACTGCCGACCAGAACATGCATTTCCGAAAGGTCATTACGTGGGTTGCAGTGCTGTGGTTGACCACATCAGAATCTGTGCTGGAGATCTTAGCGACTCTGAATGCGAGACATCAACTACTATCCACAAATTAACAAAGATGTACGAGAATAAATAAAGGGGGAAAGAAAACTCAGAAAAGTGAGCAAAGAGCCATCATCATTAGGGATCAATAAGGAATGACAGGGGGTGGGAGGGGTTCCCTTCGACCTTGGGCATCTTTGTTTTCTGTGAACACACTTCGGTGGACAGTAAGAGGTGGCTCCCAGTAATTGGCTGTTCTTACCGGTTATTGATGGAAATGGACTTGACTCTTATAATCTTAGATCTCCACCTGGACAGTGACATTGCTTTGAAATTATACTTGAATGAAACACTGGCGCTTTGGAACATACTTTCCAATTGTCCGTGAAATAACATACCTGACCTTGGAAACAGATCCGTCACCCAGGCATCCACCACGTGTGTAGCCACCTTGCAGGGATTATGTAAAGAAATATTGATTGAATGATAGTTGAGCACATATCCTGTGCTTGGTGTTCTCAACAAGAGCTTTTCTATAGTCTCACGAGTCTTTGAAAATGTCTTACCACGCCCATTTTATCATTTGAGAAATTTAGATTTGAAAGGTTTCTATAATCTGCTCTAGGCTACATAGTAGGAAGCTGAGAACTCTCTCTCTCTTTAAAAGATTTATTTATTTATGCACACAAGAGCTGGGTACAGGCCAGAGTGTGGGGGGGGGGGTGAGAGGATTCACCAGAGACAGAGTGGGGAGCAGAACAGGCAGATGGACTGAAATACACTGCTGAGGGGAGCAGCGGGCAAGGCAGGAGAGGTCTGCTGCGCCATGTGGGTCAACTCCCTTGCTGGTGGCGGTGATCGAACTTGTGTTGCAGTGGCTGCTGATGCTTCACCATGTGGTGCTTAACCCCTTGTGCCACCAGGGAGGCCGCAGGAAGCTGAGGTTTCCGACTTGATGACCTGTGTTGCCTTCATCTGTACCTCTTGAATTTTTGTACACAGTCAGTTCTTCTGAAAGTCATATCATCCAAAAGCTGTTTATGCAAGAGTTCCAGCATCTCCAGACCTGAACTCATTACCCCGTACCCTAAGCATCATACCTGCTTCCCATTTCCTTGACTCATTCTGAAATGTGCGCAGATGTTCTCGCAAAATAATTTGGCAGCAGAGGTTCTGTTCCTGCAGGGTTGTCTGAGTTCTCAGCGTGCTAAGCACAGTCCGGAGCAGTGAGTGCAAGGACCGTGAGCTGCCTGCTCCATCACTGCCTCTGCTGTAAGCGAGTTCTCCTGTTGACCTTGGGGAAGCCATACCCACACTCAATCTTGGCTTCTATAGCCGGGCAACGAAAGGGCTAGAATAAAGTATCCTCCCAAAGTCTATTCCAACTCCCAAGTTCTGCCCTTACCTGCATCACAAAATAGGAAGCCTGAACATATCAAACAGAAGTTTGAGTTGCCATAAAATGTAACTTACACAAATGAATTAGTTGAGCACCTAGTTCGTGACACGCTGAGTTGATACTGTGTTGCTTGGTCACTGGGCATTAAAGGGCGGGGTTCATAGGAGTGACTACCATGTGTTTTACACAACTAAAACAATTTTTCACTCTGACTTGTTTGCTAGTGTTTGTAAGTGGGGCAGGTGTCTGTCTCCTGATCATGTGATACATACGTGCATGTGATGTAAGCCCCATGTGATGACATAAACATCTTGGGGACTGCTGCTGACAGGCTTCCTCATTGCCCCCTTTCCAAAACCCAAATGTGAAGGGTTCTCTTTTTTTTTTTTTTAATTCTACTGTTATCTCTCTTTAAAAACAAAACAATGCCTTTTCTTGTGGAAATTTGTTTTAAATTAGGTTCTCACCTTCAGGGGCTCAAGGCTGTGTGAACTCAACTAGAGGGTTGTTAGAGGTTCTTCTGTGAAGTTTCTCTTACAGGATAGAGGATGGGAATGGGGAGGTGTCCAAGTGAGAATTGCACTGAATTCTCTGTACCCCAGCTTCCTGGGCCAAGAGGGCAGGAAGAAGAAAAGTAGGAAGGACTTAGATGCTTCCAGGGAAAAGAAGAATGGTAACTGGGAAGGCCTCACACCTCAGACCTGCCCCTAGGGGGCGCCTGGCTCCAGGACCCTAGGTCACAAGCTCCCAGAAACTGCTAAGAATCAGGCAGGCCCTTGCAGTTCCAGGAACTCTAGACACTTGGCCCTTACCAGATGAGACTGGGACAACTTTGTGAAAATAGTGTAGTCTTTAAGGTGGCAGTGTTCCAGCTACTTAATATTCACTGTCTCACCATTATTATATTACAGTAGTTTATACTTTACAAATGAGTGACTGAGGCTCAGTTACAATTGCCCTGGTCATAGGGAGTCTAAGCCCAGCCTGTGATTTCAACCTATTTCTGTCTTTTTTTTTTTCTTATATATATATATATTTGACATCAATTGTAATACCCATGTATTCCCCATCACCATTTCACCAGTGCACCCTCACCTCAGTCCCTTGTGCTCTTATCTATCCTCAACCCTATCCCTCCCCCTCCCCCCAAGTGTCCCCAATTTGTCCTTGTCTTTTTTTTTTGTTGTTTTATTATTGTTGTTGTTATTCTTTTCCTTGATCCTTATTTGGTTCCCTATATTCCTCCTAAGGGGGAACCATCTGGTATTTTTCTTTTGTCTTCTGGCTTATTTCACGGATCATAATCCCTCCCAGTTCCATCCATGTTCCTATGAATGACTCTAGTTTATCTTTTTTGATTTGATTGCTGAATAGTGTTCCATCGTGTATATGTACCACATCTTCTTGATACAATCATCTGTTTTTGGGCATTTAGGTTGTTTCCAGGTCTTACCTACTGTAAAGAGTGCTGCTATAAACATAGGGGTGCAGGTATTCTTTTGAATCAGTGTA
>JAGFMF010011860.1:2285104-2405104 GCA_019455555.1 Galemys pyrenaicus
TTCCTAGGAGTGGGATTGCTGGATCATATGGAAGTTCCATTCTTAGTAGATTGAGGAACCGCCATACTGCTTTCCATAATGGTTGGACCAGCTTGCATCTTTATGACAGGCCTGAGTTTAATTAACTTAAAAAATAAGGCAGTTACCTTATCCTGTATTCCAAATCAGTGTGAATGCTGCTGACTCATGCTGGAATTTAAAGGAAAGTTTTTAATTATTTAATTTAAAAATTAAAAGGTTTAGAGTCCAAGTATTTTTTTAGGGAGCAACCTAATTAAGCGCATTCATATTGAAGTAATGTAATGTCTCATTGGTGTTAATTTTGACAGGGCAGTGTGGAAAAAACAAAGCAGAAATGACTGAGGCTTAAAAAAGAGGTGACTTAGGGAACAGAAGGGACTTCAGTGGGTTACTCAGGGGACAAAAGTCGAAAGATCCCAGAGACACACTTTACCTGCTTTCCAATTTTGGTTTGAATAGCTCTGTTTCGCCTTTCTCTGGTATGAGAAAAATAGAAGTTCAGGCAGATGACTTGCTTATTATCCTTAACTCACAAATGACTAGGGTGTTGATTAATAGTGCGGCGGTAATAATTCCCTTTATTCCCTTGGCATGAATTTCTGATTTGAGAACTTTCAGTCTGAAATGCATGCATATTTTCTACCTGCAAAGTAGATTCCACTGGCAAGAAATCTTGCAGTTGTATTTCTCTTCTAAGTTACTGAAATAGATTTTAAGTGTCTGGTTGGCTACCCTATTGTATCCTGCTAGAAGGTCAGAGGGTAAAGATGGGTGTTAGTGGTGTTGCTGGAGGAATAAATCGCATCCCCTGGGATATTGGGCTTCACCTCTCATCCCAAATCCTGTAGGCACATTTTTCCCTCTTCTTGAGATCAAATAAACTGTATCATCTAGCTATTTGCTCTTTGTGCCACAGAAGAGGAAGATGCTAAAATTAATGTTAGTAATTTTATTTTCAGCTTTAGTGTTTTAACCAGGGGGGAGGGGAAGTTTCTTTATTTCCTTCTTTTTTTTGTTGGTTTTTTTTTTTTGACTACCTGCATCATTTCAGGAACAAGCCCGGCTTTGTTAGGTGGCCTTAATCTTACCTCACCTGGCCTAGATAGTGTGCATTCCAGATTGTATTGAGATTTTTTGCAGCAAGGCAGCTAAGCAACAGGCTCTAACAGCTGGGTCATTTTCTAAAGAACCAAAGGACATGACTTCAGTTTCCAGGTCTGGCTTCGGCCTACTTGCTGAGAGCTGACATTTAACTCGTCTCTGCCTATGCACTTGGGGATGATTAAAATTGCTGCCCGTTTCATAACTTATCGGTGATTAAACTGGTTAAGAATTTTGAGGCCTCTTCTTTCATTCATTTCTTCAAGCAAACATTTGTTGTTGAATGAATGGTAACTTTGATTTTAAAACACTGTACAGGCATGAAACACTGGCAGCTGGTAGATAGAAATTTTTTTATTTGCTCTCCTAAAGGAATTTCATTACCAAATCCTCGTGAATCTTGAACCTCAAGAAGAATAATCCTTTCTTTTGTTGGAGTTTTAAATTTAGAATAATCAGACAATAGTGGAGCATTCTGTTCAAAGCATTCCTTTTAGGCTACCCATTTATTATACACTGCTCTTAAGAAGAGATGAATTTGATTAGCGTTGAACATTCAGTTAATGTTTTTGCATAGCTAATACCAGGAAGAAATTTTTTAAAAGTTGTGCCTGCTGTTTAATATTATTACATAGTCAACTTTTAATTATCTGTACTGGTGGAATATAATCAGTGATGTGTGCACTCTAGAATCATTTCCTTTGGCTTTGGGAAGCATTACATGATGTTTTATTTACCTTCCGTTGTGGTTTTACTCAGACTAGTATTAAAATTGTGGTGCATTTTTTTGTGCACACAGCTCATCATAGGAAGGAAGGAGGGAATGGCCCGAACGTAGGGTGTAGGAAGATGAACTGGGATTTTAAAAATTTATTATAGTTAATACACACAATGAATAAGCCCATGATTATTATTCTTATTAATAAAGAGAAAATAATAGCCACTAATTCGCTGCAACTGCATAAGAAAATAGGTTCGGTAAGTCATGAGATTTCCATGTACATATATTATTTCCCAGTTTTGCATTTTGGGAATTTCTAGAAGTGAGTCTGCTTCTGTTACCCTCTAGTAACATGAGAGCAGTTGTCCGTTAGTGATCTTCACGAGGTGCAGAGCATCACGCAGGTGCTCCAAGTTGGCCTTGGTGGGGAGCAGAAGGGCCGATGTTTCCACCTATTAATATGTTTAAATAATGCCCCTGTTGCTTGTGTTGACTGTTACTATTTATTACTAAAAATACCTCTCTCCTAATTCATTCCGGTTAAGCCTGTGTTTATGGGAAGCAATTATAGAGGGAAATTTCTGGAGGGTTTATCTTCGGCCCAGTGGCCTTTGGATCTTGAAAATCTTCTGTCTAAAAATACATTTCAGCACCAGCCCACTCTAGAGCTGCCCCCACCCCCTTCCTACCATGTCAGCCCTCTCTGCTTGGTCCATCCATCTGAGTGACTGGTGACTTTGTTTTGGAAGATGGTGCTGCTGGCTCTCCGGGTGAGAGAAGGGACCAGCCCTACAGGCACAGGCGCTGCTCAATAGAACAAGAAAATGAAGGTCTCCCTGGTCACGGAGGGGTTAAGTCTCAGTGCTGTTGCCCCTAAGGCCTGAGTTCCATCCCCGGCCAGGGAGCTGACCCATATGGCACAGCAGAGCTCTCCTGTCTCCCCCGCTGCTCCCCTTAGTGTGGATTTCAGTCAATCTGTCTGTTCTGCTTCCCACACTGTCTCTGGTGAGTCCTCTCAACTCCTGCACCCCTGGCCAACACCCCAGTTATTCTATGCATTAATAAATAAATCTTTAAAAAGAAAAAGAAAAAGAGAATGAGTCTTCAGCTATATACTTTGATTCGGCTCTGTCTGCAGGTAGTTGGTGAGAAGGTCTCCTGCCTTTGCTCACCGCCCCGTGGGTGCAGTGGGGGTCATTGGGCTTCAGTGAGTTGGAACCTGCCCTAAGTGACATCTGCGGCTCACCTGTCCCTCCATAGCTCCACCTGTCCCTACTTCCTCGCAGGTGACACTTGTTCAGATGGACCCTGAAACCTTGTCTCAGCTGCACACCAAGCAAGGAGGGCACTTGGGAGGGGGAGACCTTTGGTGAAGGTCAGTTTCTAAGTTCACAGCTTTGCCAGTCGGATAACATTACAAATAAATGTCAGCCTGTTGCTGCCATATGCTCGGAGAACTGACCTCACTACCTTTGTGAGATCTGTTCTGTCACCGGCTCCCAGTGCCCTTTCTCCTGCCACTCCCGCCTCCATCTTTGCTGCTTTCCTGAGGAAGTCAGCGTGCTCACATTGTCTTCACTTGTTCCCCTATTGCAACCTGCTTTGTCAAAAGGAGGAAAACAAGCGTCCAAATATCTGCTATGTGTGTGGTCCCGGCCATGCACTTTAATACACATAATTGAACTTGAGCTTCGCATCCAAGACAGTGTTTGTCTCATTTCACAACTGATGAATTTGGAGTCCCACAAATAAATAACTTCATAAACTTCCCTAGTCACAGGGCTGCAAAGTTACCTCAGCTTTGATTCAAAACCCATTCCCTTCCCATATATATACACACACACATCTATATATATGTATATATATATATAGTCATTAATTTTTCTTTTTCTTTTTTTTTTTTTGACACCTGGATATTGCACTTCCAAGGGGGCAGAGTCTTCTGAAATTTAAAAGCAAGAGAATCTTTAAGCCAAAGGCAAGACTAGTTATGGAGTTTCAGGTATCAGTGACTTGTTTGAGGGCTGTGATCTTAAAACCGTAGCACATTGGCAAGCAGCCTGCAGCTACTTAACATGCATCAGTGCACCGTTCTTAATTGACTCTGCTGCTTTGACTTACTCCTAGACTGCTCACTTCTATTTCCAGCACAGTTAAGACCTCAACTGCGCCTCGTTCCTCTCCTGGCCAGATCTGTGTGCTCTTCCTAGTTTCCTAATAAAACTTGAGCCCATCTTGGAAGCCTAACTATTTTATTTCCAGCCTTCTCGCTCCTAGAACTACATTGAGGGAGATGCTTTCCCTGATGCTGACAGTGGCTTTGGGCTGTTGATCCGGGAACCGCAGTGTCCTCAAACATGGAGGCTTCCCAGAGTAGGGTTTGCCTGGATGGGCACTGTGGCTGTAACAGCGAACAGCAAAGGGCACCCTGCACATGTGCCCGCAGGGCTGAAGGGCTGTCTGGGTGAGACTAGTCTGCCTTACACCTTGGAGACACTCACTGCTGACGAAGTTCCCTTACAAAGCCCAGAGGAATTTTCCTCCTTCCACAAGAGGTGTTTATATCCTCTAATTTGCACACAGTGCCTCTTGTAGAGAGGAATAGGAGCTCAATTCACGGGCAGGCAGCCAGGGACCGCTGCCGGCTGGTGGCCCAGAGCAGTGGCACTCCCTGTGGGTGCTGGACGGAGATGGGCTGAAGGAGGGATGCAGGGTACAGCCTTAGCCAGTGGCCCCTTCTGCTGCCCGGTGCCCCAGAGCTGTGAGCTGGGCAAGCTGACGGCCAGTCAGGGAGAGGCGGAGACGCACAGCGGGTGAGTGAGTGGTGTAGCGTGTTGGAACGGCTCCTTTGCATGATCTTACAATAAATGTTTAGCTTCTGTGTAGTCTGCACTGACAGTGGGGAGCATAGCCCCTTGCTTCTGACTTGTCCTTGTACTTGTTTTGCTGGGGAAAGGGCTCTCTTTTGTGCCCCCGTAGACTTTGCTGCAACCTGCACCTTGTGCCTTGGGCGTGGAAGTGGATTCTGACCTCATTTCCCATAGGAGTTTGAAGGGATGGGGGAGGACTCATTAAGCACTTACAATGAAGTACAATAATTCTCCTCAAAAGATAATCTCATCACTGAATAAAATGCCAGACACACTTTTAATGTAGCGTCGGAATACAGAGTCGTTTTAAATAAAAGCTTTTTGTAGTTGTGAAAAATGACTATGTTTTAATGGGATCTTTACATATCAGTGTTACAAAGGGATCCTTTAAGAACGTGATGATTGTGATACTTTTGCTACTCTTGAAAGCCACCTCATAACCTGGCATTTCACCTGAGGTTGGGGCCATATTTTTCTCCAACACATTTATGGGCAATCCAGCACCAGAGAGTAAACATCAAAATAGGCTTGCTTTGTTTACTACCATGCTTTTAGAAGAAAATAAATGAGAGTTGGAGAGCTTTCTTGACCAAGAAAGAAAGGCTAGCACTCTTAGTGCTGCCTGGCTAGGTTCCAGCTCACTGGCCTAAAAAGAGAAGGCACCTCCAGTGTGATTAAAATAAGGCCCCTTGGCCTCGCTTAATTAAAACAGTGCGAGAATCTAGTAAGAAGCAGAAGACTTCACTGATAGATGCCAACAAATCCAAATAGGCTACTTAACAGGCACTAATAACATATATATTTGTTTGTTTCACTTTCGATCACATCTACTTGTTTGGAGACATCCATCAGCATAGTACAGGCTGGATAGTTGATGGCCTCCGATGCTTCCTTTTCTCATCCTGCCTGCCTTTCAGACTCTCCTGCTTGCTGAGGCTAACAGTGAGACAGAGACCAGAATGGAGAAAGAATCCTGAAGCACGATCAGGGTAATTTAACATCTGTACCAATCACTAATGATTGTGGGGACAAAGTATTCTGGCAATATGGGCCCAAACTGACTATGTTTCACAGGCTGTTGCTCTGGTTCTCCATTGACAGTGGTTAAAGAGCACAGACTGGTTTTTCTCCTGACTAATTTCAGCATTTCTGTGGTGGTGACCTGCCACTTGTTATTCTAGCAAGAGAAGTTTCTGTTTTTTTGTATTCTTTTTTTTTAATATTTGTTTATTGATACATTCAAGAATTGGGATACAGGCCAGAGATGAGGAGACAGAGCGGGGAGCAGAACAGGCAGTGATTGACTGAGGAAAGCAGTGGGCAAGACAGGAGAGGTCTGCTGAGCCATGTGGGTCAGCAGCCTGGCTGGGGATCGAACTCATGCTGCAGTGGCTGAGGATGCTTCATAGTGCTGCAACTTAACCCCTTGAGCCACCAGAGAGGCCCCTTTTGTTTTCTTTGCCTGCCCCTTTACTTGCCCTTTACTTGCCGGCTGTATACTTAGCCCCAACCAGGTCTGTAGATACCACTGGGGTGAAATGTAGCTCTGGCTATTTGGAGCTCAAAGTTTCAACCAGAACCACATGTTCAGCAGCCTCAAGCGCTGATCTTTGGAGAGAGATGAAGCCTTTTCCTCTAAGCTGAAGCCTGATTAAATCAGATCGCAAAGTCTTTAAAACTGTGCCATTCTAAAAGAACTAATTGGGCTTTTCTTCATCTATTTCAGTTATCTTTTCCTTTGCTTCTCCCTACTACTGAAGTAAAGAAAGAATTCTCTTGATTTGCGATTATTTTTGGTTTGTACATGATTTCCTGTTCTGAGTGGGTAGTTATATTTCCTTGGGCCTGTGATATTCTGAAGCATTATTTGACTTTTTTGGCAACTACCTTGCTTAGGAAGTGAATTATTAGCAATCATTAAAATTATTTCATATTGTTTACCCCATTCCAATCTGATAGTTAATACCACATTTGGAGGCGGTAAAATAAGCATAAGAAGCAGTTTTCCTTTGTTATGTTTAGTGAGGTACAGCGTATAGCTCAGCAGTATGAAGGGTATAGGGTGTTTATTTCATCATTGACATTCATAACCTGAGCCAATAAAATAAAAACACTAGTTTTATATCAAATAAGTCTCCTTCTTGAGTGTATAGTGATTTCACACTTTTGAAAAATAATGGGGTGCACTGCTGATTGGAATGTAGATTGTCAAAGCCATTTTGGAAAAGCAGTTTGGCACTCTTGTATAAATTTATATACCTATAACCTGGCAAGCCACAGAGTACCCCAGAGTCAGTACCCCAGAGAAATTGTGCTTATGTGTATGATTTATAATGGGGGGAGAACCTTAGAAAGTAAAAATGTTAAAAATTCCCCCATCAGTGGGGGAACTTTGAAATATTTACATCAGTGAATATTATACAGCAATGAAAATGAACAAATGATAGCTACTCACCAACAATAGAGTTAAATCTTAGTATTGTGTGTGGGGGGGGACTAGCTTCAGAAGACATACACATATAATGCTAAAAATTAAGCAAAATTAAAGTATATATTTTAGAGAATGATACAAAATACAGGATTATGGCTATCTAAAAAAGAGGCAAGGGGAATAAATTAGGGAAGTAGCAAATAGGTAGATGCTGCTGATGCCTTAAGTTAGATTTATGGTATTTGGCTTATGCTACATAGACTATATCCGTGTCATGTGTATTCTTGGTAGGTTTCAAATTTTGCATAACAGATATTTTTAAAGTGATGGCATAAGCCAGAATTATCCCGTTTTTCTCACTCTCAACCTCTCTTATGCTGTAGATCCTTTGCATTGTCCCCAATGTTGTGACTCCACATAAGAGTGATTAGAAAGCATGGCCTGAGTGAGATCCCTGAGGTCATCTGCGTGCTGAGAATATAGCGTGAGCCTGGCAGTAACGAAGCCTTCTGTACTCCTTTTCCGGCTGAGAGTCTAGAAAATTGAGTGATTCAAAGGAGAGCCTGTCACATAAGGCTTGGTGACCTCTTGGAAAATCTGTATTCATTATCCTATCAGCAACTAATAGTTCTGAATGTGAATGCTACGCTTGGACAGGTTATTATGAGAAACTTGTTCTTTTGCTGCTCACTGTTCCTTTCTGAGCAAAATATGGCCTTTGAGTGAGGAGGGATTTGGCTTGTGTATGATGATGTAATATGCTATGCAGCCAGGCAAATTGTCACAGGGCCAGAGATTCATTTTGAAAAAAAAAAGGAAATGTGAAGAATTGACCCACATGGGATCAGAACTACAATCAGGGCCTCCCTGGTCGTGCAGCAGGTTGAGCGCTGCACTGTGAAGCATCTGTGGCACAGCAGCGCGAGTTCGATCCCCGGCCAGGGAGGGGACCCACAGGGCACAGCAGACCTCTCCTGCCTCGCCCACTGCTCCCCTCAGCAGTGTATTTCAGTAGCTCTGCCTCTTCTGCTCCCCTCTCTATCTCTGGTGAATCCTCTCCCCTCCTGTGCCTCTGGCCTGTACCCCCGCTCTCGTATGCATAAATAAATAAACCTTTAAAAAAACTACAATCAAAGTGGAGACTGTCAGCCAGGACTGGGGTTGAGCTTCCTTTGAGTACAGAGATTCAGCATCACAGAAGTGGTGGCTTGTTTGGGGAGGGAAGGCCGACCCCATTGAGACATCCTCAGGTTATTCTTAAGCAGCCCAGTAGAATAGGTGCTAGTGTTGGTGGAGGTTGTCTTACTCTGTATTTCCATTAAGTGAGTGTGTGGGATCAATAACTAAATCTTAATCACAAGACACCCAGAAGCCCCTGGGTAAGCTGGTATTTTCAGACTAATTCTCAGACAGGAAAATGTGCTGCATATCTATTTTCTAAAATAGTTTCGACAACTTTTGTGTGATGCTGATGCATCTGGAAGTGAAAATGCTAAGAGTTTCATTTTACTAAAAATGGATTTTCTTTAACCTTTAGCATTAGATCACAGTTAGTGACATTTTCACCATCGTCTTAAGAGTATCAACGTGTATATATTCATTGAACTTGAACCAGAATTAACTGAGAATATTTTATGTGCAAACATCTGTAGGAGTTGTTCAGAAAAATGCAGAACCTGGTTAGTGATTCTGAGGCGCTCAGACACCACAGAGGGAAATAAATCATTATACTGGAGGGAAAATACAGTGTATTTAGGAACTGAGGAAGTGATCTTGGAACTAAATTGTGTGTGTGTGTAAAAGAACTGTGGTGCAGGCCAAAGGTGTGGGTGTGAGAGGATTTACCAGAGGCAGAATGGTGATCGGGACATCCAGATTTACTGAAATCCACTGCTGAGGGGAGCAGCGGGTGAGACAGGAGAGGTCTGCTGCGCCATGTGGGTCAGCTCCCTGGCCGGGACCCAATAGGCTACAGCAGTAGTAGCCCTGGGACTTAACCCCTAGTCCACCAGGGCAGGACCTGAGCTTAAAAGAGGAGTAACATTTGAAAGAGGGTATTTCGCACGGAGGGACCAATATCAATAAAAATCTTGTTTTATATGGCTAAGACTTCACCAGCTTTTATTACTCACATATAGGTATCATGATAATGAAATTAATAGTAAATTCAGATAAAAAGCAAATGTTTTTGCCAAATTTGTCTAGTTTTCCATTTTATTTTAATTGTTGCAAAGAACAATTTATTTGTGTGAAGTTAAACTGTTGATTGATTGTGGCCAGTGAATAGGACTATAATTCCGTTTTAAAAGTGTCTAATGTTCTAACGGCAAAAACATTAGAATGTAAGAATTTAGCATTTTTATATTTTCCCTCTATAGTTCCAATATTTCTCAGAAAATGATTAGGTACCAAGTAGAAATCTGACTTGCTTTTGAGTTTTATCATTCATCACAGGGATAAAGATGAATTGAAAACAGAAATCTTAGAATGTAATAATGATGGCACTTTATATTTCAATTGCACATAACGTATAAAACACTTTAATATTCATTATTTAAGTTCAGCCAGTATGAAAGAGAAAGAGCAATAGGATCAAATTATTAGTTTGCTCTGTAGAATAAATTATTACCAGTTCATGCCGCTCAACTGTGTAGGACTGGAAGCACTTGTAAATAATTGAGTCTCACATTATGTTTTCCCTGAAGAGTGTTGCAAAATTGTCTTGCCCCTTTTTTCTCTTTGCTTAGTCTATTTCATTAAATTTGAACAATTCTAAATCAAAATAGCATCTAATAGACAACATATGAAATGTGTTTGCTGTTAATTAATTCAAACATTTTATGGCATATCCATTAGACAAATGCATAATATTTATGTAGTCACATTATTCTGTCCAGTAATCAAAAGGCATGAATGAATATGTATCTCTATCTTGATTTTTAACAAAAGAAATAATTTACAGTAAACATTTTCAATGATTTCAGTTAAATGTTTATAGCACCGGAGTGATTTGTTATTTCTGCCATTTAGATCTTCTAGATAATTTTTGCAAAGGAATATTTCTTTTCTGCTGATGCTTTTGGACCTTTCCACATATATTACAGATTGCCAAAATGTTAACTTGTCCTCTGTTGAATAAGACTCTTTATCCTTAGTTTGCTGAGTGCAACTCTCTAGCCATTTTTATGGCCTTTCGGAGATGCTTGTGCTAATGAATGTTTTAATGGGAAAAATGTTGGCAAGTGAAATTATTAAATTTAAAGCATAAATTGTAAATTCAGCTCAGTTGCCCTAATGATAATGTTGTTAGTGATAATGATTATACAATTAATATTTACAGAGTGCTCCCAACAAGCTGAGCACTGTGTTAACATTTTACTTAAATATATTATCTAATTCTCCCAATTGCTCTGTGACATGTTATGATTAAGCCCATTTTACAGGTGAAATTATAACCATTATGTCTCAAAAACCATTAAATAAGATTATACTCAGTATTTTAAATACTGATTCTGGAGCTTTGCACATAGAAATAATGTATTAATGATAGATATGAATGTATATACACACATACACACCATGTATAGACACGCTTATTAATGCATCTGCATTATGCATGGACACATGCATACATGTGTGTATAACACATGTGCAAACATTTACATTGTGAACCTATCAGACATACATATTTGCATTGTACAATATATCATTAATAGTGTCTCCCTGGTGGCACAGAGGTTAAAGCCTCAGTGCTGTCGAGCTATCGCTAGCCACTGTGGCATGAGTGTGATCCCTGGCCAGGGAGCTGACCCACGTGGTGCAGCAGACCTCTGCTGTCTCGCCAGCTGCTCCCCTCAGCAGTGTATTTCAGTCCATCTGCCTGTTCTGCTCCCCACTCTCTGTTGAATCCTCTCACCCCTTGCACCTCTGGCCTATACCCCAGCTCTTCCATGCATAAATGAATAAAAATAAATTTTAAAAATATATATCATTAATACACATGATGCACATATAACATATGTGTGCATATACATCTACGCGCACACACATGATCTCCCTTTGCTAATTCAACAAATATTTATTCATTGACTCCCTGCCAGACTACTATGCTAAGCTCAGGGAGTACAGTGATGAGGCTGTCTGCCTCCCTGGCCTTCAAAGAACTTACATTATGTTAAGAGGGACTGACTGACTTAAGGAAAAGTACAGTGACATATGATAATAACTTTAGAGCATCAGCTTTGCAGAAGATATTCTGGAGGTCTTCACACAAAAGCAGCCCTTACTCTAAGACGTGAAGGATGCGTTTGAGATTAAAAAGATGATCTGTAGGCAGAGGGATTGGAACAAACCTGGGAATGGAGCTAAATGAAGCAAAGTGAGGTTGGTCAGGGGGCTACAGGGGTTCAGAAGCCAAATGTAGCCAGAGAGAGACAGTTGACTGGTCAGATCACTAGGAGCATAGCATGCCATTCAGAGGAAGGCAGACCTGTACTCTGTGTGGGGATCGAACTCGTGCTGCAGTGACTGCAGATGCTTCATAGTGCAATGCTTAATGCCTTATACCACCAGGGAGGCCCCCCTTTCTTTCCTCCCTCTGTGCCTCCTCCCTCCCTCTCTGCTCTCTCCCCTTCCTCCTCCTTCCTGTTATGTCTCTCCTCTTCCCTCTCCCTCCCTCTTTCTTCTTCCTTCTCTCATTCTCCCTTGCATCCTCCTCCTTCCTTCTCACCTCCCTTTTCCCTCCTCCTCCCTCCTCTTCTCACCTCCTCCCTCTTTCCTCCCAGGGACTCCCTCCCTCCTACTATGCCTTCTTCCTTTTGTCATTCATTTGTTAGATCTTCATTATGTGCCAAAGATGCACCCTGTTGAATACTGAGGATAAAATGGTGGGTGAAGATCATATACAGTTCTGTCTCTGCAGCTTACTAATTTGGGAGGAAGTAGCCACTAACTAATCTTACAAAACAATGTAAAATTACAAAGATGACCAGTGTAAGGAGAATGACTGTAAAAGCTTGTAGAAGGAGGTGGTATGTAGGGTAAATGAAAAAGTGATCAGGCTTTTCTGCCCTTCTGCCATTGGTGTGATGGTGGACACCTGTGGTCCTGCACGTGTGCCTGAGTGGGCATGCGCAGGTGGGCGCACCTGGGCTGAGACACGGGCGTATAAAGGCGGCATCACGAGGATGCCAGCAGAGGAGGATAACAGCAGGGAGAGAAGAAAGAGAAAGGCAGAAGCAGCAGCAGTAGTAGCAGAGGCACGAGCGGCTAGGGAGCCCAGAGAGTGGAGATGTGGGGGGGCTAGGAGGTCTGCCAGCCTCCTGGCCCCCCAATCCCCCGCCTGCTGTGTACCTGGTCACCTCTGCTGTAAAGAGTAATAAAAGCCCCAAAAGCCACCGAGGGCTCCAGGACTCCTCCTTTACCCATCTGCTCCGAATCATGGAAAACCTGCCTCGTGACCTCCTGGCACTACATGGCGACCTGGCCAAGGCATCAGAAAAGGGCCCCCTTAGGAGAGGAGGCCTGAGCTGAGAGCTGGAGGGGGAGAGGACTCAGGTGATTTGATGCAGAAAGTGGGAAATTTGGGGAAAAGTCTTACAAAGAGCAGGTCAAGAGCCAAGGCCTCAAGGCCTAAGTAAATGTAAGTGGAAAAGTGATCAGGCTTCTCTGCCCTCCCGCCATTGGTGTGATGATGGACACCTGTGGTCCTGCACGCGTACCTAAGTGGGCATGCGCAGGTGGGTGCACCTGGGCTGAGACACGGGCGTATAAAGGCGGCATCACGAGGACGCCGGCAGAGGAGGACAGCAGGGAATAGAGAAAGGGAGAAAAAAGGCAGAAGTAGTAGCAGAAGAGAGGCTAGAGAGTGAAGATGCGCCAGGGGCTAGGAGACCGGCCAGCCTCCTGGCCCCCCGGCCCCCCTGCCTGCCGTGTACCTGGTCACCTCTGATATAATGGTGCAATGAAAGCCTGAAAAAGCCACTGAGGGCACCAGGACTCCTCCTTGACCCGTCTGCTCGGAGCCATTGAGAACCTGCTCTGTGCCTTGCTGGCACTACAGAGGCCTGCCAGCCTCCTGGCCTCCCTGCCTGCCGTGTGCCTGGTCACTGCTTCTGACATAAAGAGCAGCGGAGGCCTGAGGAGGCCACCAAGGGCTCCAAGACTCCTTCCTTGACCCGTCTGCTCGGAATCATAGAGAACCTGCTCTGTGCCTTTGCTGGCATCACAGTAAACAAGAGGCTTGGCAGGAATGGGACTAAGCCAGAAAAGCAGCCGTGCAAGCTGGAAAAGAAAATGGACTGGCCCACACTGGGCCTTGGAAGCCGTGTGCAGAATCAGAGCTCAGTGGAGGGTCAGCGTCCCGCTTCAAGCAGGAGCTGGGATGGTGGTGCAGTGGCAGGACTGGAAGCAGGGGTCCACCTGGGAGATTGGTGTAATAGGTGAGTCTGGTACGTCAGTCTGCTGATAGCAGAATCACAGCTCGGTGCTTGCATGTGGCACAGCACCCCTTTTCCTTTGGGGGAAGAAAGATGCCAGGTGGACATTGGAGCCACTGCTGAGGTAAGGAAATGCAGGAGAGCAGAATCCATTCAGCCTTGATTTCCAGTCACTGTTAAGGGGGGAGAGGAGAAAGAAAGAATGGAAGAATTGAAGTCACCGGTTGGCCTTGGAGAGCGAGCAGGTGTCTTCCAGCTGGCACGGGGAGGAAAGGCTGGCTCACAAAGCGAGTGGCGTGTTCAAAGGCGCAGAGGCTTAATGCAGATAAACACTTAGGTGTGTACACATGTACAGCAGGGAGATTACGATGTGACCCATAAATAGCTTTGTTGGTGTTTGATATGCTCATATCTGTTTTGTGTTGCAATGGTTCTAGCACCTGACATTCCAGTATGTAGCATTTATAGCTAGGCAAAATCTTTTAAGTATTATTTAAATTGTAGATATATTCTACTCTATAGAAATCCCATGCTTTATTTTCATATCTTAATTTAGGGATTCCCATATGGCTTTTGATTTTATTATCTGCCTTCTTTCTAATAAAATTTTACCGTTTAGGTAGCTCCTTTGTGTTTTAGGTTTTCCTTAGTGTTTTGGCATCTGGATATGGGACTAGTTGGCATTTTAAATTTCAAAAGTAATAAAAGAACTATAAATTTACTCTTGATTGAAATATAAAGATGATGATTTCAGTTGAGTTTGGCAATAAAAGTCAAAGGATAATCCAGTCAGAAAAAAAGAGTTAGGGTTGCTAAAAGTCCCAGGGACTTAACAGCCCTGGGGAAAAAGAAGGCAAAGTTGACTTGATTCTTAACTTTTTAACAGTAAGAACAGGGGTGTTGATAGCCAGTTCAATTGTGAAGAGATTGTTAAGTAGTAGGACTATGAACTTGGCCTTTGTGAACAATGTTGGCTTAACTATTGACTTTAACGTTCGTTAGCTGTATGGACTCATTATCTTGTCAGTCCACACAGAGGTAATAAGGCTCGCCAGCTACCTCACACTGTGTGATAGAACAGGGTGATGTGTGTAAAGCATTTAGCATGGTACCGGGAACATAATGGGTGCTCACTAAATGTTGGTGTCACTGATTGCTTGCTCTACCTGTGTCATCCACAGAGACACGGGTGGTGAAGGTGAGGCTGCTAGGCTAAATACATGTATTAAATCTGCACAATTTTGTGGCCAGAAGGAATCTGAGAGAGCTGCAGATTCAGTAATGTTCCTGCCCTTTTCTGGAGAAGAACTGAATACTTTTTATTTCTATGGCATTTTGGAATTGTTATGCGGGAAAGAGAAGGAACTGAGTCATTTTGACGGTGACATCCCTAAGGACAGAAGAGAGGCTGGGCAGACACTCTGAGCCAGAACTGTTTGCCTGTGTGTGTGTGTTCCTGAGAGAGAGAGAGAAGGAGATTATGCAAATACTTTTTTCTGTAACTTCAGCTAATGTGAATGAAAACCTCCGAAAGCTACCTAATTCAGAGGGAATATTGTTCTTGTAATTACAGGTCTAGGCATTTTACACTGAGTTTCTCTACTGCCACCTTTTCTACTCTGCAAAATCTGGGTGAAAAAATCCGCTGGAAAAGAACTAACTGCTTATGTTTCTCCATTGTGATGAAAGCACATGGTACAGGTAAATATCTTCAAAATCTTTACTTTTTAAAATTAATTAGTTATTTTAATTGAGGTAATGTTGCCTTGCATTATATTGTTGGTATCTTGGAAGTGTAGAATCCCCTTCCTCAGGTCTCATCACCACCACAAAATCACCCTTAGTCACCATGGCCCATTGTGCTCCCTTCCCTCTTTGTTCTACCCTCCTCAGCCCCCTTCCACCTCTAGAGGTTTTAGTTGTGTAGTCAGCTTTCGGGTTCGTTCTTAAGCTTATCTTTATCTGACCCTCAGTTTGGTTTCCCTATATTCCACATATAAGTGAAACACACCAATATTTTTCTTTCTCTTTCCAATTTATATCAATTACCATAATCCCTTCCAGTTCCGTCCATGCTGCAACAAATGGCATGAGTTTATCTTTTTGATCACTGAGTAATATTCCACTGCTTATATACACCACAACTTCTTGATCTGTTCATCTGTTCTGGGGCACTTAGGTTGTTTCTAAAATCTGTAACCCAAACTATCTGTTCTTATACACATACAACATAAACATACATCTATACATTCACATACATACATCTATACATTTTTGATCTGTTAATCCTTTGTCTCTTTTATAAAAAAGCATGAAGCTTTGCTTTTTCTTACGGGGAAAGAATTTAACTTGTGTTTATTTGGAAATCCATGATCAGGATGGTTGAGAAGGCATTGATAAGAAAGGATTAATTTTGATTATGCTGGTCATAAATTCAGAGGACAGTAGGGAGCAAATACTTTTATCTATTGCCATCCAACTTTTTTGTTCCTCTTAACATGTAATCTTTGAATAGCAACAACATTTTTCTGCAACGTGACTTTTAATCATTGTGTAGTATTCTGGTGAATGCATATTTTAACATACTCCTAATATAAAATATTTGAAACAACCTAAATGTTCAACTAGAGGGGATCAATTTGCTTTTATGTTCCAAGAATGTTTTTATGGTTCCATGTCAATTGTCATTATTAATGACTTCTGTAGGATAATTTCTTAGCAGTAGTAAACTGCTAAATTTAAGGACATCAAAATCTTGATACCCTTTGGCAAGTTATTGTTCAATAAAGTCATACTTCTAATTCCAGAATTTACATTTCCATTGTATGAAAATACCTTGTAATCTTGCCAGCACTGAGAATTTTAAAAACAAAAAGACTTTTCTAGTTAATTATGAGTAAATGGTATCTCCAATTTTGGGGGCAAGAGGGAGCATTTACTCAAAAATCATATCCCAGAGAGCTTTCCTTCTGTAGCTAGAAGTACCCTTGCAACTTACCGGTTTTTGACATTTGAGAAATAATACTAAAATGGGAAAGCATGGAAGGATCACAGAGAATTTTAAGTATTTCCCTTTCTTGTCCATCTCTTTTTTCAGCAATGATGAAATCACTGGCTTATAATAGTTTTTCACGGAAAACAATGCTTTTTAAAATCTCAGTGAAACAAAAATGTTACATACTAGTGACCATCATTAATAATAGATCTGAAGTTATATCGATTATGAGTATACACACACACCTCTAACTTTGGGAGCATTATAGGTAGGGAAATTATGGTTGCACCTTGTGGCTCCGAGGCTGAAGGTGAAGGCAAAGAGACCTGCAGTCTGCAAACTGCTCAAATTCCAACTCTGCTATTTTCTTTCTTTTTTCTACTAAGGTAACGTTAGTTTGTAACACTATCTAGACTTCAGGCATAGGGTTTCTCACCTCAGCAACTGTATACATCACACCATGCACATCACCGGATGTCTGGTCACCATCCACCACGAACCTGTTCCCTGCTTCCGCCATCCTTCTGGTAACTGCCATTCTGTTGTCAGTGTAGGCTTTATTTTTATTTGTTCATTTGTTTTTCTCTCCACATATGAGAGAAATCATCTGGGTCTTTTTCTTTTTCCTTCTGATTTATTGCACTTAGCATCATCCCCATAAGTTGCCACAAATGGCAAGGTGTCATTTTTATGGTTGAGTAGTATTCCATTGTGAATATACACCACATCTTCTTAATGTATTCCTCTGTCACTGGGCACTTGAGTTGTTTTCACAGGATGTATCTATCTCTTTGAATTAATGTGTTCATATTCCTCAGGTAAATAACTAGAGGTGGGAGTGCTGGATCACATGGCAATTCTTTTTGTAACTTTTTGCGGACCTCCTTACTGTTTTCCATAGTGGCTGCACCAGTTCATATTTCCACCAACTACACACATCCTCTGATATTTTCTTGAGGTATAACATTGGGCAAATTACTCTGATGTCTGCATTTGTAAAATTTAGGTAATAATAGTGCTCATCTCCTAGGGTATTGTTGCAAGTAAATATGTGTAAAAGTTTAAAATCATTAACAATCCTAGTTTAAGAGACTATTTAGTGGAAGGAGAAAATGGCCATGGTATAAATTAAAGAAAAAGCAAAGTGTGACAAAGGTCAGACCCCTCCCTACAAAGCAGTGAAGTCCATGGTGTGTGTGTGTGTGTGTGGTGAGAAACTGAGACAGTGTTTTTAAATACTAATCACAATCGTTTATCAGTCATTGGAAATTCCTCTTTGGAGTGCTTGCTAGGTAGTAGGGCAGTTCAGACTTCCATCCCACAGAGCTGTGAAACTCTATGTCCTCCAGACAGTGAGTCCCTCTACAGCTCTGTGTGAGGCCAGAACGTCATTATTTTTATTTATGCAGATCTATTTATTTATGCATTCAAGAATTGGGCTACAGGACAGAAGTGCAGGGGGTGAGAGGATTCAACAGAAACGGAATGGGGAACAGAATAGGCAGACTGACTGAAATACACTGCTGAGGGGAGCAGTGGGAGAAACAGGAGAGGTCTGCTGCGCCATGTGGGTCAGCTCCCTGACCAGGGATAGAACTTGTGCAGCAGTAGCTGCTGACAGCTTCATAGTGCTTGCAGATTAACCCCTTGTGCCACCAGAGAGGCCCCCAGAACTTCATCTTATCCAGCTGCCTTTCTCCTGAGAGAAGTGAGTGCCTTAGGCCAGGAAGCTTTTTGGCTGCTTGGAGCTGCGCAGAGAGAACACCCAGCTTCCTATGCACTGCTTTAGCAGGCCCGTGCTTACCTGCATAGTAAACAAGCTTCCTCTCATTAACTCACTGAAAGGGACTGTAGAATGGAAGACCCCAGCTCTTAGGAAGTGTCACTTTATCCTGTGGAACACAGAGAAAACGTGGGGCTGCGGGTCCCTTTGGCCTTTGGCTGCCTCCGTCACTGAAGAGTAGAAGGAAAATAATGCCAAAGGGCTGTTTGGCATCAGAGAGACAAACAGAGTGACTTGTCTGGCTTCAGCTCTTGTCTTTCGCTGGACGTCCTGCAGTAGGTGCTGCTTTTGTTGGGGCCCACATTTCCAATCAGATTTGAACAGCTCTGTATTTTTCAGTAAAAGAGGAACATCCGAATTCTCAGTTAAGACAATTTAGCATAAGAACTCCTCGGTAATGGTTCATCAGCTGTTCTCTGCATGGTTATGAGGCTGAATAAGAAAATAAAAGTTGTATTTATATACATATGTTATTTCAGCCAAAATAACAAGTTCATAAAGGGAGAGACGACAACAAATGTGTGAATCTAGGTCAGGAAAAGTTCATAATGTTCTGCCAGGCTTCATTCAGTAAGGCACCTCGCGGGTGGAGGTACTAGTCAGCGGAGCAGAGGGGCTGGCAATACCACCACCGTTTGGAACGTTGGGCATTTGGATGGCACTTTGATTCCTCCTAAACCACAGAATCAGTAGGACTCAAATAGAGAGGGAGAGAAGATTCTCTTGCTGTGAGTTGCTGTCTGCTTTCGAAAGGCAGACACAGATGCGGACGTGTTGGTTATTAAGTGCTTACCAGACTGAAGTTCTCTAGGGAGGCAGAAGACAGGGGGAATAGCTAACCTTGTTTCACTGCACTGTGAATTAATTGTCTCCAGTTTGACATTTCAGCCTCCCAAAGAATGGTCTAGTTCTTCTCCCCTGTCCACACAACCAGCCACACTGCCGCTAGTGCTATCTCCCTTGGAACTCTAAGCCCACCGGGTCTGGTCTCGGCTATTTTTGTTCTCCTTGTACCTCTCCAATGACCAAGGACACAGGCCTCAGTCCTGTGATCCAGCAGTTCGGGGTTATCCGGAGAACCAGGCCATTTTTGTCATCATGTAGGAAATCTGTACAGTGCCATGCCACCTTGTGGTAAGGAACTCAATTCATAAAGTCTTCGGGGGATGGGCGGGGGCCTTAGGACTAGGTCAGGACAAAGAGAAAGCCTCTCTGTTTCATTGTGAGCAACTGAGACAGTGTCCTTAAATTCTAATCTCATTCAGACAGTTATCAATCATTGCTTTATTTGGAAATTCCTCGGTGGGGGGTGGGGGTGCTGCTATGTTTGAGGACAGTTCCAAGGAGAACACAATAGTCGAGACCAGGCCTGGTGGGCTTAGAGTTCCAAGGGAGATAGCAGTCAGCGGCAGCATGATCTGGTTTGGGTGGACAGGGGAGCCGAACTGGACCGTTCTTTTTTATTTTTAAGATTTATTTATGCACACAAGACCTGGGGTACAGGACAGAATTGCAGGAGGTGGGAGAATTCACCAGAGATGGAGAGGGGAGCAGAACAGGCAGATGGACGGAAACACACTGCTGAGGGGAGCAGCGGGCACAGCAGGAGAGGTCTGCTGCACCCTATGGGTCCCCTCCCAGTCCGCAGACCGAACTCGCGCTGCTGAGCCATGGATGCTTCACAGTGTGGTGCTCAACCTACTGCGCCACCAGAGAGGCCCCTGAACTGGATCGTTCTTTGGGAGGCTGAAATGTCAAACGGGAGACACTACAGGAGAAAGACCTGTTGATCCAAAAGGCACACGGCAGCAGGCGTCAGAGAATAGTCAGGGACTGGCAGTGAGGTTGTTTATTGATCAAAGCACCAGTGGGAAATGAAGGTAAGCGGGGAGGACTTGTGCAATGCTGTGCTTGCGTGCACAGTTCTGGGGGTGATCACGGTGGTGCAACTCTGGAGCACTCGGTGCTAGGTGCTTGAAATACCCCAATCCATGAACAATCCGTATTTTAAGAAATTGTGAAATGAAGATGCTTTATTCCCTGTAACTCTATAAACAGAAGTGTAAGGTGGTACCTGATAGTTCCAAGTGTACGGTGGTGCTTTTTTTTTTTTTTTTTCAACCACCACCCAAAGGAAGAATTGGGGTGTTTGCTTGACCAGGGCATATTTACCTTACTCTGACTTTCAGTAACTCTACTCCCTTCTTACCTCATCCACCCTTGTGCATGCTGGAGAGTAAGATTAATTAGGTGATTAATTCTACCTTTTGTGCACAAGCATAATTAGCTTTACTTAATTGTTAACTTTATACGGTTTTACATTGCAGATCAAAGTCTTCTCTCCGCCTGTAATGTCTTGCCTCTTTTGTACTTGGTGCCCTTCCACTCCGCTTGTTTGTGGGATTGTGGTTCTTCTTACCTTCCTCCCTCCATTCCTGGGTGCTTTTAGTGGTCTCTTAAATAATAAAATCCACTGAGAAATTTCTTTTATCTCTTCTGACCTTCAGCGTGGATTTGGTAAAGGCTGTATTTTCGGCTTCAGAGTGACTGTCATTCAGGGCCCTTCTCTGTTTTCTTCTGCTCTAGTCAGCTGTTTTTTTTTTTTCCCCTGGGCTCAAGCTGCTCCCCTGTACTTTCCCCAGATGCCCTCCCTTTCTTTCACAGGGCAACTTTAGCTGTCCATTCCATGGCCCCAGCCAACCACCCAAATGTACACGTGCCCATTCTGGGACATCAGATCTTCTCTAACTCAGGGACTTGCAATGTACACTTCCATAGTTAAAAAAGCCCTATTGATACCCATTAAACATTTAAAATAGAAATCTCAAAAAAGATCTCTTAGCATAAAGACATTATAAATTCTTCCCTTTTCTACTGCGGTTCCTTCAATCTGGAGGTAGACTCCATAATTCATAGCCAGTCTGGGAGAAGGTGTTATTTTGAGACACTTAATGATGTTTTTCATGGCAAAATGAAAAATGTAAAGACAAAGACTCAAGAGTACCCAGTGTTTTATATGTAGACATAGCTTTTCAAACCTATTTTGGAGCATATTAGTTTCTAACATAATTTTCCAGGCTTCTGTATGAAGCATTTTATTCTTTGAAAGTCTTATAAATAATATGATTTACTGTGACAGTGTGCAAACACTCACATAGTTGTTTTACTTTTCATGAAATAAGGTAGAATATTTTGTCATTTGACAGAATAAAACACATTAGAGAATAGTTGATATCAAAATGAAAGCCATTTTGTCTTTTCATGTTGGGACCCAAAGTAGAAGCTGCAGAGATTTCTTCCCTATAATATATTAATGTTATTTTTGATGTCAGCAAACTCTACATCCAAAGTGTGAACACTGACAGGAGGTAGAAATATGAAAATGGCAGCATTCGATGGTTCTTTACAAATTACTGTCATCTTTTTTTTTTTTAAGAATTTATTAGATGAGAAGCTAACACTTAAATGTTTGCTAAATTCTAGAATGTTAGCCTGTGGAACACGGAGATCATACAGCCCCCTTTGCTCCTCTCACTCAAGACTCTCTCCTGTCATGAGTGCCTTTTATTATGCCAGTGTTCATATACTGAATCATTCAGCTGTTGATTATTGAATTAGAGCTAATTCTAGAACTTCTTGGGAAGAATGTGCTCTTTTCTTTGTGTTAGTAAGAAACAAATCACCCACTTCCCTGTACGCTAAGTTTTTGTGGAAGGATCTTCCCTTCAAATTAAAGAAAGTTTATCATTGTTATTTATTTAGATTTATACCAAATGTTTTAGTAAGATTTGGGAAGACTTCTATACTTGGCAATTTTTTTCTTGTCCCGTCTGTTTTCAGAAAGATTCTTTCTTCTCCAGCTTTCATTTTTCTTTTCTTTAAATAAGTCTAACAAGGAGCCTCCTTGGTGGTCTGTGGGTTCAGTCTCAGCACTACCACTGCGAAGGCCCACCTCCACTCCCTGAGTTCGATCCCCGGCCAGGAAGGTCCCTGAGGTCGATCTCCACATATGGTGGAGCAGACCGCTTCTGTCTTTCCTGCTGCTCCCCTCAGCAGTGGATTTCAGTAGATGACTTGTTGTACTCTCCACTCTGTCTCCTGTGACTCGTCTCCCCCACTAGGACTGTACCCCAATTCTTCCATGCAAAAGTAAATAAAATCTTAAAAGTAATAAATAAAAGAAGCACAACAGGTCACCGTAAAGATTACTTTGAGAGAATAGCATGTAATTCATACTCTGTTAATATTCGCTGCTACTTCTATGCTGTTGTTTTCGCCTTTCTATTTCGCACTACTTTTTTTTTTTTCTGGTGGAGATTTTACTAAGTATTTAAAACTAACATAGTCAGTCAAGATAAGAAAGTTAGTGCTGGGCCTCTCTGGTGGTACAAGGGGTTAAGCACCACACTACGAAGCTGTGTGCAGTTACTACAGCACGAGTACCACATGGTGCAGCAGACCTCTCCTGTCTTGTCTTCTCTCTATCTCCCCCGCTGCTCCCCTCAGCAGTGTGTTTCAGTCAGTCTGCCTGTTCTGCTCCCTACTCTGTCTCTGGTGACTCCTCTCACTCACCCTCCCCCCATAACTCTGGCCTGTACTGCAGTTTTGTATGCATAAATAAATAAATCTATAAAAAATTTAAAAAAAAAAGAAAGAAACTTAGCGCTGCTATCCCATGGAGTAGGAGCTAGGCTTGGATTTGGTCCCACTGGCAGAGATGCATCTTCTGCGGGCATCTGAGGCTGTGAACCCATGTTCGAGGGGAATGACCTTGGTCTGGGCATGGACAGGACTTTGAGTAAGGTGCTTACTCTGTGCCTTCCAGCTTTCTATCTGTCACATGAGTGGGTTGCTCTCCGTGACGTCTTTCCTTTTTAAAAATGCTCCTCATCTTGCATCCTTCAGACTTTGAAGTCCCTGTAGAAAAGGACCTATGAGAAATCCCAGTCACTGTTTATATTCTCTCCTTGCTCTTGAGTATATACCTGGAGCAGTTTTTAAATTGTGTCCTCCTTCACGCTCAGGTGGGGCTGATGCTGCCCCATCAGGATGATAAAACAAAATGCTCCTCTGATGCACAAAAGGCAACTCCCTTCCAGATGCTTAACCCCCGAAGCCAGGATTCCTTCCACTTGCTTAACCCCCGAAGCCAGGATTCTCACGCACCAAGGGAGCATCACTTCCCTTGCCACTGAAATATAACCATCTCTGGAGTAGGGTTTGGCAGCTGTGTGAGAATCAAGCTGAAGTACTTCTATGCCAGTTTGGGAAAAGGAGTGAGATGGAAATAGCAGCCTCCAAAATAATCCAATTAAAACAGCGGGGAAAGTGGAATTGGGCAACTAGGAGGGTGGATGGAATGTCCTGATGTCTGCTGGGTCCTGCTGTCGATAGAGTGGACTTCAGCCCGAGCAGGTGCATGGGAACCACAGAAAGATACCTCCTGCAGGCAACCCAAAGAGGGAGCCCCATTGACTTCATTGCGCCTTATGGTTTTTCTCTCTTTCCCCAGTGGAATAATTATCGTGCTGTATTGGCACACGAGTAGATCTGTCTTTTAGAGATGCCTCATTTTTTGCCCTCTGCATAGGCTAATACCAAAGGTCAGCAGAGATGACATCAGAAGTTACTACATTGAGATGTTGTTATGTCAAGACACCATGTGAATGGTTCAGGGAGGTTGAGCTGGCAGACCAGAAAGGATAGTCCTTCTGTATAATTCAAGGACCTTGGTAATAACCATCACTGAGAAGGAAGGTGCGAGAAGTATGCCAAGTAGACAAAAGCAGTTGATGAAAAATAAAGAATTTGTGAGGTTGGAGTAGGCATAGCCATAGTGAGAAATAGTAGGGGACACGGATGCAGTTTAAAGTACTGAGCAATGTGAGAAACAACAACAACAACAAAACAAGAACGATTAGTCAAAACTGTTATGAGTCCTCAGATCATGAGATAATAGTACATCATGTCTCTACAAGGGAGATTCCAGGGGCAAAAGAAAGCAGAAGCTAGAAGAACCCGAACATTTTAATTCAACTAGAAAAAGAGAATTTTTAAGAAAGAAATATTGGGGTTAAAGAGCTAATTTTATTTAGAACTGCCTAAAATCTTTAGGTAGTGAGCTGAGTTCATAGTCTATTCATATAATATTCTGTGTTCATATTATTCATGTACTATCCTATTATAAGATGGAACCCAAAATGAATTCAAGGAAAATTAAATACAATTCAGGTAGTGGAAAAATGTTAGATTTCATAGCTAGAAGTTTGATTTTGAGTTTCAGTTTTGTAACTTACTGGTTTGGGTGTGATCTTAGGGAAATCACTGAAAACTTGGGAGTTTTCAAAAAATCTATAGGGCCTCCCTAGTGGCGCAAGGGGTTGAGCGCCGCACTGTGGGGCTTCCACAGCCACTGCAGCGCGAGTTCAATCCCTGGCCAGCGAGGAGAACCACGGGGAGCAGCAGACCTCTCCTGCCTCGCCCGCTGCTCCCCTCAGCAGTGTGTTTCAGTCCATCTACCTGGTCTATTCCCCATTGTCTCAGGTGAGTCCTCTCACTGCTCCCACCCTCACGCCTCTGGCCTGTACCCCAGCTCTTTATGCACAAGTAAATAAAATTTAAAAATCTATAAAAAAGATGACTACATCTAACAGGGGTGTCACGAGTTCAGTGAGGTGATGCCTGAAAAGGTGCTTTGTGAGCTGCGAGCCCCTCAGCTACTTTTGTCCGTACATGCGCACCGCTGGTAGAGTGTGGAGAAGCTGTAGGGACAGTGGTCAGCTGGGAGGAGAAAGACCACACAAGTCAGGGGATCAGTTGCACAGAGGAGAGCCCTGGTGCTTAGGAGCAGACATAAATAATTGTTTCTGCCCCTCGTTTTTTGACCCAGAAATTCTTCTCTGTTGCTGGGGTTCTTCTGAAACTTTTCTGGTGGGCTCGGTAACAAGCTGTCCCCTCTCTGTGGGACAATGAGCTGCGTGATGTTATTGTCATTACGGCCTCTAAGTAACCCTGCACTGAAAGACTGAAGTAGGAGAGTGCAATCTAGTTTCGTTCCATGATCCTCATTTTGGAAACTCTGGGCAGACACCGGAGAGGCTTCTTTGGATTCGGAAGGGGCGTGCAACAAGCTTGGTGCTCCATGGAGCAGATCTGACATGGAAAAGGTGAAACTTGGTAAATCTTTACAGAGAGTGACTGGGGACCTGGACTTCCCTTTATGAAGTACCCACCTGCCTCGTTCTCTCCTGTCTCTTAATCACAGATTCCATGGAGTGTCTACTTAGCTTTTTCTTTTCTTTTTTAAAGATTTATTTATTTATGCACACAAGAGCTGTGATGCAGGCCTGAATTCCAGGGGGGAGGAGAACTTACCAGAGACAGAGCGGGGAGCAGAACAGGCAGATGTACTGAAACACACTGCTGAGGGGAGCAGCGGGTGAGGCAGGAGAGGTCTGCTGCGCCATGTGGGTCACCCCACGGCCTGTGACAAGGTTTGAACTCTTGCTGCAGTGGCTGCGGTTTGCTCCATAGTGTGTTACTTAACCTGCTGGGCCACCAGGGAGGCACCTTTATTTTCTTTTTTAAAAGTTTTTTTTTAATCATATTCTCCTTTAAAAGTTAATGAAAGGAAATCAACTAGTTTATGTGCTGTTTGTGTATATTCACAGGTGTGATAGGGATATTTGTGTTTTTTTTTAATATTTACATGTTTTTTAGAAGAATTGGGGTATAGGCCAGAGGTACGGGGGAGTGAGAGCATTCACTAGAGGTAGAGTGGGGACCAGAACAGGCAGATCAACTGAAATCCACTGCTGAGAGGTCTGCTGTTCCCTGTGTGGGTCAGCTCCCTGGCCGGGGATTGAACTCAAGTCTTAGCAGTGACAGTGCAGAGACTTATCCCCTAGGCCACCAGGGAGGCCCCCAGCTTTGTTTGTAAGTGGGTTTGCAGGTGGGGGGGAATAGGTGCACTTGAGCACAACAGCATGTGCATTCCCAGAGAGCTATCCATTTGTGTAACTTTCCCAAGACACAGCACATAGATGCATCTGTTGTATATGCTCTCTCATGGAAGAGGCTCAGTGATGTTAATTAGGAAGGGTGACATGAAACAGCGAAAGTCAAATTCCTTTAGGCAGCATTTACTATGATAATTAAAGTGTGTGATGTAACATTGTGTGTGCAGGAGAGAGTTTGCTTATTCATCATTTAGAACAATAGTTGGAGTTAAATATTAGCAGGTTTAAGTGTCAATAAATCTCTAAAAATACAAATGTTCCATTGTGTGTAGTTCTTGCAACCCTGCAGTGTATTTTAGAAGTGTCTCTGCTTGCGTGGAATTCAAATACTTGGATAAAGACTGTTGCAGATTGTAATTTGTGACAGAAAATGTGCCCTGGTTGTTTATTTCTGAGGACATTTGCAGTGCTGACCTATATCACACATACAAAAGAGCAGCTTTGTTGGGAGAGTACAGTAGGAACAGTACAAGAAAATTGAATTAAGTAAAGAAATGTAGGGAGTCCAGTGTTGATGGATGATGCTTCTTATTTGCTCTTCATTATTCCCTGTGAAGGAATAAAAACTATGAAATTGGATTTGAAAACTGGATTAAGACAAATGGCTTCTCAGATTTTTCTTACCTTAGCTGTTCCCAAATTTCCTGGTAAATCATACAGTCGCTATGTAAAGAGTCTGTTGACAACGTTCAATCGTCCTAAGAAATGTGCACTTGAGGTTTGCTTTTAGGAATCAGTTTACAAGAGGCAGAGACTGGATGTACCAGTCACTGGGTCATAGTATTTTGTACATGCACACAAGATATTTCCTACATTTGCTTATTTTTGTAGAGTGAGAAACAGTAAAAGGAGCAACAGAGTAGTGGTTTTTGATTTTTTTAAAAAAGATTTATTTATTTATGCATACAAGAATTGGGGTACATGCCAGAGACGTGACAGAGCAGAGAGCAGAACGGACAGATCGATGGAGATACGCTGCTGAGGGGAGCAGCAAGCGGGTGAGGCAGGAGAGGTCTGCTGCACCATGTGGGTCCCCACCCTGGCTGGGGATCGAACTCATGCTGCACGCTGCTGTGCAGTGAATGCTTTGCAATGTGGTGCTCAACCCACTGCACCACCAGGGAGGGCCAGAATAGTGGGGATTTTTTGTTTGTTCGTTTGTTTTTTAAGAAAGTTTCTCTTGCCTACCTATCTGGGAGTTGTTTTTCTTGTCCAGCTAGATTTACTAGATTCCCAATTGAACCATCACAGTACTCTGCAGAGATGCAGCAGACCTCTCCTGTCTCCCTGCTGCTCCACTCAGCAGTGTGTTCCAGTAGATCTGCCTGTTCTGCTCCCCACTCTGTCTCTGGTGAGTCCTCTCACTCCTCCTTCCCACCTCTGGCCTGCACTCCAGCTCTTGTATGCATAAATAAATAAATAAATATAAGTATTTTACATTAAAAAATACTCTCCAGATAGTTTTATCAGGGTACCTGTAGACATGCACATGGGTCTATTAACTAGGCTGTAAATCACTTGAAAAAAGGAATTGTTTTGTTTGTTTTCCTGCTAGCACCTTAGAAAAGGGTCTAACCGTATTTTACTGAATGAATGTGTGGTCAAGTCAGACACCCATTATGTGAAGATACCTTAGACATATGCCTTAGACATGAAGGTCACCTCTGCTCTGAAGCCATATGTGATCTAGTTCAGAGAACAACTGGAGTAAAGGAATATATATTGGATTACAAGTCAAAGAATAAAATAAATATCCTAAGTCCATGGTGATAGACATAACTGAATACACCAGTAAGTGGGGCAAAAGAGACAACTTCCTTACAGAAATGTTCTAATAAATAACTAAAAAGCTCAAGAGAAATGAAAAAGCATCACTAAAATGATTATTATTGCTGCAGGGAAGTTACACTGATGAATGTTAGCATTCGTGGGTGAAAGTTTAAACAGAAAAAGGTATTTGTAGAGTTTCAAAGTAGCTCCTTCCAGGGACCTCCCTGGTGGCACAAGGGGTTAAGTGTCTGTGCTATGAAGTATAGGCAGCCACTGCAACATGAGTTCGATCCCTGGCCAGGGAGTGACCCACGTGGTGCAGCACACCGCCCCTATCTCGTCCACTGCTCCCTTCAGTCAGTCTGTACGTTCTGCTCCACACTCTGTCCCTGGTGAATCCTCTCACCCCCTACAATTCTGGCCTGCACCCCAGCTCTTGTATGCATAAATAAATAAATCTTTAAAAAAATAAGTAGCTCCCTCCAAATTAGTAATTACCAAGAGCAAAGTAGAACCCCACTGGGCTATCCTGGGAGACATATCTGCAAGGATGGAGGCTGACACCAAGGGATACACAGCGATCACTCATGCCCCTTTGTAGGGCGTGCTGAGGCAGGCTCTGCATCTCTGCAGGGAAGGGCTCAGCTTTCCCATTAAAGGGCAATGTTATGCTCATCAAGAGAAGCTGTCAGACAAACCAAAGTGAAAGACATTCTAGAAAACAGCAGGCTGGTATTCCCTGAAAGTGTCAAGGTCTTGAAAGATAAGGAAATATGGAGGAACTGCCACGAGTTGAAGCCTAACGAGACTGGACAGATGACTGCAACATGAAATCCTCCATTGGAGCTTGAAACAGAAGGACATTGGTAGGAAACCAGTGCAGTTCTAATATCTATTTTTTGTTTGAAAATTGAAGTCTTCAAGCATTTATGTATTTTTATTTATTTTACATCACCGTTCACTTTTGTATACTGTTTGATTTCTCCCCTCAGGTGTGATCTCTATAAAATTGCCACCACCAAATCACCTGTGAACCACCATCATAGTCACTTGTGCTCTTTCCTCCTTTTTTGACCTGTCTCCCTTCCCTTCCCTTCCCCTGTGGTTTGTCTCAATTCTATGGTTTGCCTGCTAGTTTTACCTGTTTGTTTTCCCTATATTCCTCCTATATGTGAAACCATCTGATATTTTTCTTTTTCCTTCAGACTTATTTTACTAAACATAATTCCTCCCAGCTTTCTCCATGTTGCTGCAAATGGCATGAGTTTATCCTTTTTGATTACTGAGTAATATTCCAGTGTGTGTGTGTGTGTGTGCGTGCCAAATCTTCTTGATCTGGTCATTTGTTTTTGGGTATTTAGGTTGTGTTCATATCTTAACTATTGTAAAGAGTGCTTCAGTGAAGAGAGGAGTGCAGGTTTCCTTTCAAATTAATGTTTTTGTGTCTGTTGGATAGATTCCTAGGAGTGGAATTGCTGGGTTATGTGGTAGATCCACTTTTAATAATATCTATGTTTGGTTCTGATCATTGTTCTGTGACTAAGATTTTAACATAAAATGAAATGGGATGAAGGATCCCAGAGATCTCTGTCTTTTTTTTTGCAACACTCTGTAAATCTAAAATTGTCTTTATGAAAATCTGACTTAGGGCAAATACCAATCCGCAAGAAGCAATGATAGAGTAATACATAACAGTGCACAACCTAGAGTGTGCAGTGGGCACGGGGAATTCTGGGCTTAGTGGTGGTAAGGTTTGAGAGATGCTGGGGATTGGAGTGATCAGAAAGTGTTTCACAGAAGAAGCAAAATCTGTCTTGCATCTCTAAAAGACTTGTAGAGATGAACATTGTGGGTCATTGTAAGTGCAGGGATAGCAGGGGCAAAGATACCAGAAAGGGATGTAGGTGAACCATGAGAACATGTGGGAGAAGCTGATTGGCTGATGAGTGCAGTTTTGCTAGAGATTAGTATGAAGGTAGTGTTGAACAGATGTGGAGAAGGCAGAGAATGAGGATTTTAGGACTCGGCAGAGGGGTTTGAACCTTAATGCAGCAGGGGACACAGACTTACTAGTTCTTGTGCAAGGGAGTGATTGGATGCAATGGCATTTATGTGAAATTGGTAACTGTGTATTAGGAGGGTTGGAGTTGGGAGAGATGGGGCAGGTGGTGGAGGAGTTTGAAATAGGTAATTAGAGATTATTAAGGCCAGTGGGGAGGAGGGCAGGAGAGGAAGAAGCAAGAGCAGACCTAAAAGCATTTGGAGAGGCAGAAGCAGAGAACCTGGCGGGTGACGGATGTTGACATGAAGAGGAAGGAGGCAAAGATGACTCCTGGGTTAAGTTTACAAGCAGGTGATGCTGGTGTCCGTAGGAGAAAAATTCATTCAGCAGACATTTGCGCGCTGATGTTGAAGAATTATGTATTCCAGGTAAAGAAGGAGGATAGAAAGGAGTTTTATGTCTGCATATAGTGGCACTTGGAACAGGAAAAGACATGAATGGGGCTGGACTGAACGAATATATAGATCAGGTCACTCGCACCGAAATGAATTTATAGATGACCTGGTCAGGCCCACCTTAGGCGCTCCCACCTGCCAGATAAAAAGAAGGGAATGGGTCACTCTGTTCCTAACAGCAGCCTCGGGCAGTGTTAAAACATCTTTCAAGTCGATATTACTCTCTGTTTGATAAAGAAGTCAGCCTTACCATTCAGACTCTACACATGAGAAAACGCTATTAAATCACCATTCTACTTAGGAAAAGCCCACACATACCTCTTTAATTCTGCCAAGATAGAGGTCCCCAGGGCTCAAAGTTCCCAAACACGACAGTGAAAACACCATAAAAGTGCAGTGTACTTTATAGAGGAAGAAAATGATAGAGTGTGTGCGTGTGCGCTCACACACATGTGCTTACGTTCCAAGCCGCTAACCTTTAAGCATAAAGGTGTTTGTTCAGCTTGTTTTATATAATGTGACCCTTTGAGTGAACCCCTCATTAATGCTCTTTTGTGCAAGTTTGACTGTGTTGTTCTCTTCTTTTGGGGTTGACCCTGACTTTGTGTTATCTACGAAAGAGGGAAAGAGTTTCTGTAGTTCTTGTTTTCATCAATTATTTCACAAATGTCCACCTATGGCTGAACAGTGACACTAAATATATGTAATTCTCAGAGAATTTTAGATAGTCATCAAGCTGGTGAAGCTCCTGAGTAGCAGTTATGACCCGTTATCCAGTGCTGAGCTAGTTCTGCATGTGGGAAGCATTGGAGTAGGGCCGAGGATGGTTTGCTCACGTGTGTGCACCGGAACTTACACATTGGCTTCTGGCTGGCAGGAATCAGATTTTCGCATTAAAGGCCTTTGAAGATCTCCATTCCTCTTCAGTCAGCATTATGTATTCTATTTCTTAGCAGTTCTGCCCTTCTTTGGCATCAATCCGTCTAATGAATCTACTTAGGCTAAATAAACATTTCACTTACAGAAAGTTAACACTTAATGTGCAGTTAACTGTAAGAGGAAATTGGCTGATACTCTTAGAAATGTGAACTAGTGGTGGTTCTGGTTCTAGGCTAGAGTTGAATGTTGGGTGTAACTTTGTAACCTGTAAACGTCAACTTCAGATACCTTTTGTTTTTAATATTTATTCATGCACACAAGAAATGGAGTACAGGCCAGAGGTGTGGGGTGGTGAGAGGATTCACCAGAGACAGAGTGGAGAACACAATAGGCAGACTGATGGAAATACACCGCTGAGGAGAACAGCGGGTGAGACAGGGGAGGTCTGCTGTGCTGTGTGGGTCAGCTCCCTGGCCGGGGATCAAACTCGTGCTGCAGTGGCTGCGGATGTTTCATAGTGCGGGTGCTTAACCCCTTGCGCCACCAGGGAGGCACCAACTTCAGATACCTTTTTAACTAAGAGAACACTCCATGGAATAGGAATTGGTGTTGGTGCATTTAAAACATGGTTTAAATGGCAGCGTGTTTCATTGTATGAATAGATGTTTTGTGTAGATTATAAAGAGAAATTCCTTCTTTTGTAGAGTGGCCATTGGCTGGGGCAGAACATGCCATGAAATGACCACAAGGACCTGTTAGGGGTCTACTGTGGAAGCACATATATTCACTGGCAGGATAAAGAATCTTTTTATGCCCTTTTTCACGAATGTATTGACTTAAGTGTTTTTTCCTAGGGAACATATTTCAAAATTGTAACTGTAGTCAATGGTTCTATATAAAGGTTCTCTATAAAAATACATACTTTGTCTAATGGTTCTTTCCACAGTCCCATATATGCCAGTAAGCTTTCCTTCCTTCTCAGAATACCTGATGCTTTTCAGTGTATTTTTTAAACATATTTACTATAGTGAGTGTTGTTTCCCTTTGGTGGCAAAAGTGGAAATCACATGCTGAACTCAGGGAACCATTTTGAACTTATTCCCATAGAAATTGCAAGAAGGAAGCAGGCAGACTGTCCTCTAGCAGGGTTCTGTAAAGATTGGGAAACCTATCAGTCCATCTTTTGTCAGAGACAGAACTCAGGGTAATTTTGTTATTTATTCATTCATTTATTTATTATAAACATTTTTTATTTATGCACACAAGAGCTCGGGTACAGGCCAGAGTCCAGGGAGGTCAGAGGATTCATCAGAGACAGAGTGGGGAGCAGAACAGGCAGATCCACTGAAATACACTGCTGAGGGGAGCAACAGGTGAGGCAGGAGAGGTCTGCTGTGCCATGTGGGTCCTCTCCATGGCCGGGGATCGAACATGCGCTACTATGCTGCGGATGCTTCACAGTGCGGCGTTCAACCCGCTGTGCCACCAGGGAGGCCCCTTGTCATTTATTCTTTTAAAAAAATATTTATGCATGGAAGAATTGGGGTATAGTCCAGAGGTGTGGAGGGTAAGAGGATTGACCAGAAGTAGAATGGAGAGCAGAGCAGGTGAATTTACTGAAATCCACTGCTAAGGGGAAGAGTGGGTGAGAAAGGAGAGGTCTGCTGCGCCTTATGGGTTAGCTCCTGTGTAGGGATGGCACTCAAGCTGTAAGGATGATGGCGCTGAGACTTAACCCCTAAGCCACCAGGGAGGCCCTGTCATTTCTTAGATACTCTGGGGCTGTGTGTTTTTTTTTATAATTATGTATGTATTTATTTTATTAATATAATTTTTAAATTTACATATACTTGCCATCAGTTGTAATCCCCATGTATTCCCCATCACCATCTCACCAGTGCACCATCACCTCAGTCCCCTGTGCTCGCATCTTCTCTCAGCCCTCCCTCTCCCCTCCCCACCAAGTGTCCCCAGTCTGTGTTTTACTTGGTGGCGAACATTTCAGTAATTCAATGAAAAGGAAGGGTGGAGGGTGCCAGGAAACAGCTGTAGAAGTCGCAAGGATAGAAAGCCAAGTTGTAGGAATAAGTGAAGTCCATTTAAAGTTCTATCGTAGTTTGCAGGCTTTATTATAGTCTATAACAACTCAGTAATTACATAAGGGGCATATGTACAGAGCAGAAGGAGGAAAATGGTTACAAACTTTTTCCCTTCTTCACTCTCACCTCTCTGTCGTCTCCAAATTAAGAAAGTGACCAAGCTACTTTTAACAAAACCTAAGTGATACATTGCCATAAATTTCATCATAAAATGGATGTTTTCTTAGCCAGAACACGTGCTTCATCTACTTACAAAATCTGAAAACAACAAGGAAAAAAAGTCTTCTCAGGAAGGAGAAAATGATTGGCAAAGTATCCTGCACTTGACTCCTTAGATGAGGTCCCGAGATACAGAGGGTTTTATTGACTTAGAAGGACATTCAAGGTTAAAGGTTTAACAAGTTCACTTATCCAGTTCCCCAAGTAGATTTATAGGAATCCTAGGACTTTCTGTGTTAAATACAATGTGAAGGAAGGAGAAACCCTTTAAAGAGTGGAAGCATTATAAAATCTCAGCTTGTGAGGCTGTTCAGTTTGGAGACAAACCATTTTAGTGCATTATCAGGGTAGACAAACATAAAGGACTTTTCCTGAGATACAGCAAAGGGATGATGCTGTAAAGGGCAAATGTTACAGTAAGCAACACCCCCAACTCAAAGATGCAGCGCCGTAGAAGTTTCTTTTTCCATTGTGTGGTATGATGGTTAACTCCAGGTGTTCCCACTGGCTGTCGGGTGGGGGTGTATACACAGGGTGATTTCCTTGGTCATCAGCAGTGCGTCCATCTCACAGATCAGTCATTCCCTAGAGTTACAGGGGATCCTAAGGATCTTCTGCACCAACCTGGCCAGCAGCTGGAGTGAAAGAGAGGGAATGATCTCAGTGACAGTGACATCCATTACTCCCTTCCATAATCCCTTTGCCAGAACTTGGGCACGTGGGTATACTTAACCGCAGGTTACGTTGGGAAATACCAACCTGTATGTCAACGAAGGGAACAGTGCAGAGAAGGAAGCTGGTCTGTTGGACAGCAAACCAGCCTTTGCTCCAACTGGATACTTCCACGAGTCAGATGTCACCCCTTCATCCAGCCTCACCCTGCTGCACACCAGAGAGGGTGCCTAGTTATTTGCAGATAGCAAAAAGGGAACAGAAAACCAGAAGCCCAGTGGGTCAGTGTCTCAGGATGCTTCACCTTTGAACCATGTGGATCTGAGTGTACCCCCTCCCCCCGATGTTATCTTCTTGGACAGAAGAGCAAGTGATAGGCAATCATGTGTGACTCCACAGGGAAAGGAAAGGGCCATTCTAAATATCCCACTGGGACTCTGGGAGGTGGCTCCCCGGTGCATGGGTTTGAGAGAGAAGTCCTACCTTTCATCTGGGTGTGAGAGTCAGCAACCTGTTGCTGCTTTAGATCTCTCACCCCTGTTTCCTAGGAGCTGGGTCCTATTCCTGTTTACCATGATTAAATTCCAAGTGAATTCCTGAAGTTATCCCAGTCCTCATTGTCATCATCCATACGTCTCATTGTCTGTGTTCTCTACTCTGGCTTGGTTGAAACCCCCATTCTACTCTCCCAAGATTATATTTTCCATCACCACTCAGAACAGATACTGAACTATCCACTTGTCTTTGTTGGGTGACTGAGTACCAGACGGGGCATTTGGAAAGAGTTAACGATATGAAATTGTTTTGTGCTGTATTACATGGTGCTGGGGATGGGAGAGGCAGGCAGATGCTGGAGAAGCCTTTCAATCCAGGCCAGGAAGAAGACATATACTTCCTCTCCTCCTGATTTCTGTACCTGCGTCTCCTTGCACATCAAGGGGCGGCCTAAGAGCTGTTGGTAGTAGAGTTGTCTGCATTATGGGCTCAGTAGCTTTCTTTTGCCTCTGAAACCAAGCACTATTTATAACATCCTTGCTCTGAGAAAATTAGTTTGGAGCACCAAAAAAAAAAAAAAAAAAAAAGAATTTGAGTAAGTTCCAGTGACTTACAAGTGAACTTTCAGCACACAGCTCATTCATAAATTGAGTACTGGCTGTACCGAGCATGTTACCCAGAGATAATGTTTATCTGTGCTTTATCAGTATGACTTGTCAAGTTAACACATGTTTACTTTTCTCTGTCTTCATTTTGATAATAGCTTCCCTCTTAAAATTTAATACTCTCTGTATGTTTGGAGAAACATTTCCTTTGGAGGTGCCTCAAATATTCTTGTGCATGGCAAGAGTGATTTTATTTTATCTCCCAATTTATCTTTAGTAGGATTCATGCTATGAAAATCTTTTGTGCAGGAAGCCTGTAAATTGTAGGAAAAAATGGAGAACTATTTAAAGGAAGTGGGGGGAACAAATGAATCCTTTTCGACTATCTCCCAGGGTTGTCAGATATCTTGCAATATAATTACTGTGTTGGTTTGTAAAGGTTAAAGAACTCTGAAGTTTATAATTCTCTTTTGTGTGTATGTTCTGAGCACATAAGGCTAAAATCCAACACACCGAAACAGAATGCCTTGGTAATGTAAAAGTTCTGAGGATTTTATAGTTTATTGACATGGAGACGTCACTGATGGATTTTATATTTGCTTTTGCAGAGATCTGATGGGTTAGCTATTTGTTCCATGGAGATAATTTGCAGATTTCAAACTTTAAAAAAAAAAATCTGTGAATGTGATGTGTGTGCAGAAATATCCTTACTGGTATTAGATTGTAAAGCAAAAAAGTTGGAAGCCTGGTTTTTAGAGATAATCTGTAGGGGACTTACTATCCACATACAAGTAAAACTTTCTTCTGTTAGCAGAGCAGCTGCCAAAATATGATCACAAATGTTACTGATACTGTTCTGTTAGGAGGACTGTGCGAGCTTGTCATAAGCGATTGTCAGGGTGATGTGCTTCCCTGTGAAAAAAGAATACTTTGTTCCCCCTCACACATCACCCCTGCATTGGTAATTCACAGTTTTCACTGTTAATCTGCTTTTCACTTGCAGCCTCAGATTCTGATGTTAGTGTAGTTAAAATTTAGTGACTAGCAATCATGTTTAATGATCTTTCCCTTCTGTTTAAGACAGTACTGCAGCCTATGCAAAAAAATCTTTTAGTTTTATTTTAATATAATTTTGTATCTTTCGATGGTCTTTCTTTACTGTAAAAAATTCTGAGAATAATTTTGATGTCATGCTCTTCCGTCATCCCTGGACTGTAATTACCTTCCCCCAAATTGTCCTCATAAGTTCCTGATCACTTTTATGTTAAATGTTCATTAATCGACTACTGCCCTTGAAAGGGTTTTATGGAATGTGAACTGCAAAGCTGTGGAAAAGCCTACAGGAGCGTGAATGGCAGCACTTTATGAACCTTTGAGGACTGTATAAATGGGGTGTTATAATTAGAGGCTCTCCCATTATTACTGGCAAAACACACAAAAGATAACTTCTGGGCCTCCCTGGTGGTGCAAGGTATTAAGCACTGCACTATGAAGCAAACCGCAGCCACTGCAGTACTTGAGTTCGATCCCTGTCACCGGCCAGGGAGGGGACCCATATGGTGCAGCAGACTTCTCCTGCCTCGCCCTCTGCTCCCCTCAGCAGTGTATTTCAGTTAATCTGCCTGTTGTGCTCCCCACTCTGTCTCTGGTGAATCTTCTCACTCCCGCACCTCTGGCCCGTACGCCAGTTCTTGTGTGCATAAATAAATAAGCTTTTTTTTTAAAAAAAAAAGAGATAACTTCTATTGTCCCGTAAGTAGCCTGCTTATAATCTAACAAAAGCAGCTTGAAGTTACTCCAGTGCTGTGAGAGAGTATTTAGGGGGAACCCAGAGTTCTAAAGTGCCAGTGAAAATCAGTAATTAAGGGGGAACTCCTGAAGCCACCTCTATAAACCCCACATGAAACAAGGTACCATCTGAAGTTTTCATCCTTACCCAAGTGAAAGCAGAAGTGGGACTTGTACTTCTTGTATCTAGATGCAAAAATGTGAAATGCTAAGTGCAGAGTATATATCCAGTAGGTTGGATTTATGGTTCATGGCCAGCTCAAGTTTATAGATTTTAAGCTATCTAGAGGAACATGAAAACTTGATACTGGTTATTCAAATTCAATATTTTATGATCTGCTCTCTTAATTTCCAATATCATGAAAAACACTTTTTGTTTTATGCAGCTGTGAGCTCTGATAGCACGTGGATTCACTTGTAAGTTATATACCAAAGGGGTTAGCCCCTCTTCATGGAAATGGGACCCAGTGGTCTACTTTGCAGTCCCTGAATATACTTAGTTGAAATTTATGTTTTATAACTGACATACCATTGACCTGGGTAACCTGCTATAAAACAAAACACTTTATCATTTTTTTGTGTCTTTGGGAGCCGAACGTTTGAACATTTAGCTGAAACAGATAAGAGACTTGATTAACATTTTGAGAGACTGTATTATTAACCCTATGTATTCAAATGGTTTACATGGAAATTCTTTAGGAGATGCATTCGCGTTTGACTCCTGAAATGCTTAACTAGCAAAGGCAGCGTTTTTGTGTGGTCCAAAGCCAGCATTACCCAGCGACCTTCAGGTTCCTATGGAAACGATTATTATTGGTGTTGGTGGAATTATTGTTATTTTGGCCAATGAATCAATTCGCATTCTGATTTTTTGACTTCAGTGTTCCTTTAAAAATATTGTTAACCTTTACGGAAATGGTGGATTTCCTAGAACTGGTTCTGTTCCTTAGAAACTACTTTTTAGCATGCTTATCAGATAAATCTTTATTTATTGGCATGCTTATCAGATAAATCAAATACCAAATAGACTGCAGAAAATGGTTTTTCACTACCTTCTCCTTATAGTTTGTCCCCTGAAGAAAATGTTGTTTGCTCTTCGTGAGTGGCTTAGAAAAGCTTTGCTTTTAGGAAACTTGTCCTCACAGTGTGGAGAAGAAAAGAAACCAATGCTCCCGAGGACCCCTCAGTATTTTTCATAAGCTTTAAACTGGTTATGAAAGGTCCATCCACTTTAAAGCTTTTGCCTGTGAAGATCAAGCAGAGATTGATTTTTAAACACTGTGCTCCCGGGGAAGCAGAATGCAATCGCTAAGATTGAGAGAAGCAGATAGAAAGGAGAGGAGAAATAGCCTCCGCTGGCACTGACCTGAGAATGTCTTCGGAGGGAGAAGATCGATACCTTCTGATATTCAGAAGTAAAGGAACTGCTGGAATTGTGCATTTCATATGCTCTGCCCATTGAGACCTCTCACCCAGGGAAGGCGAATATTCTTTATTCAGGAGGTGGGAAGCAGGGAACATTAAGACCCCCATAGCTTCCTTATTCTTTTAGTAAATGTACAATCAGTGACTTTTACTCTCTTTAGAGAGTTTTGTAACTGTCAGCACTGTAAAAAAATTTTTTAAAAGATTTATTTGTGCATACAAGAGCTGGGGTATGGGCCAGAAGTACGGGGAGGAGGTGGTGGGGTGAGACGATTCACCAGAGACAGAGCGGGGAGCAGAACAGGCAGATCGACTGAAACACACTGCTGAGGGGAACAGCAGGGGATACAGGAGAGGTCTGCATAAGGAGAGGTCTGGGCCATTCGGGTCCCCTCCCTGACCAGGGATTGAATTCATGCTGCAGTGCCTGCGGATGCTTCATAGTGAGTTGTTTAACCCCTTGTGCCACCAGGGAGGCCCCACTGCCGTAAAATTTTTTATCAACCCCCAAAAACCCCTACACCCGTTTAGTGCTCATTTTCTATTTCCCCTCAACCCTCCACCCCTGGCTCCTGGAAATCACTAATCTGATCTCTTTATATTTGGATTTGCCTCTTCTGGACATTTCACATAAATGGAACCGTATGATACTAGACTTTCGTGTCTGCCTTCTTTCACTTAGTAGGATGTTTTCAAGGTCCATCCATTGCCATGCGTGTATCGGTACTCACTCCTCATTATGAGCACACAATATGCTGTTGTACGGGTATACCACGATTTATTTATCCACTTGTGAGTGGATAGGCACGTATGTTGTTTCTACTGTGTGGCTACTAATGATGCTGCTGCGAATATTCCTTTGTTTTTTAAAGATTTATTTATTTATGCATACAAAAGCTGGGGTGCAGGCCAGAGGTGTGTGTGGGGGGGAGAGAGGATCCACTAGAGACAGAGCAGGGAGCAGAACAGGCAAATGGACTGAAATAAATACACTGCTGAGTGGAGCAGCGGGTGAGGCAGGAGAGGTCTGCTGTGCCATGTGGGTCCCCTCCCTGGCTGATGGCAGGGATCGAACTCAAGTACTGCAGTGGCTGCGGTTTGCTTCATAGTGCGTTGCTTAACCCATTAAGCCACCAGGGAGACCTCTGCTGCGAACATTCCTGTTTAAATGTTCACGTCTCTAAGTTTTTTTCTGTGCAACTTACTCTTAATCAGGTATAATTTAAGATAGAAGATGACTTTTCCCCTTAATACATCCATTTGCTTCACTATTCTGTCTTCTCTCTTTTAACCTAACTCACTCTCCTAAAAATGATATTCCTTGAGAACGTAACTGTAGAAGAGTAATGGCACCAGCTGTGTTTCCTGGTCACTAAACAGCACACTCTGTCTTCCAGTCATCGTGGCTGCATCATAGCATCTCAGGTGGCCCTCGTGCCACAGAGGCGGTGACCAATGTCATTCCATGGGAGACTTGGAAGAACTGGGGCTTCAGTCCACACGAATCACAGAGCTATGTGCTGCCTCCCCTGTTATCATATTGACGCAGCTCATGTACCTGTTCATATCACAGAACATTCTCTTACTCTTCGTGAGCCTCCCTTGTACTGGATGGTGAAAAGTCAGGACGTGATTCAAAGACTTGCCACCCTTGGACCTGGAGCGGATCTGTGCCCCCTTGACAAAGTGACTGCAGCGCCTCCTGCTCTGTGGGAGATGTCTTCATTAACCCCGGCACTGCTGCCATTCACCCCGACTCCTCTCTTCTCTCCACTCGCTCACTGTCCTCACCTGAGGTGTCATCTCTCCTTCACTTCAAACACCCACAGATACTGCACTCCTAGCACTTTTTTTTTTATTATTTCATTTATTTTTCTTATAATGTTTGCTTTCTTTTCTAGGTGTAGTCCCCATAGAATTTCTACCACCAGTTCACCCGTGCACCATCACCATGGTCCCTTGTGCTCTTCCCACCCCTGCCTTGATCCCAATCCCTCCCTCTTCCCTGCAGAATGTCAATTTATAGTTGCCTGTTTATTTTTTGTTGTGGTGGTGGTGGTGGTTTTGTTGTTGTTATTTTTCCCCCCTTGATCACCTATATTCCTTCTATAAGTGAATCACCTGGTATTTTTCTTTTTCCTTTTGACTGACTTCACTGAGTGTAATCCCTTCAAGCTCCATCCATGTTTCTGCAAATGGCATGAGTTTATCTTTTTTATTGCTGAGTAGTATTCCATTGTGCATATATACCACATCTTCTTGATCCAGTCGTCTATTTTGAGACATTAGGGTTCATTCCAAGTCTTACCTATTATAAATAGTGCTGCGATAAACATAAGGGTGCACGTTTTCTTTTAAATTAATATTTTTGTGTCCTTTGGGTAGATACCTAGGAGTGAGATTGCTGGGTCATAGGGTAGCTCAATTTTTAGTAGACTGAGGAACTTCTATATGGCTTTTCTCATTGATTATTCACTAGTAAGCACGCTGCTGCATTGGCCACAGTGCCTGTTTTCGACTCTCCTCGTCTCTTCAAAACTTCCATCACTCCCACTTTCTGGGTAGGAACATGAATTTCTCTTGCCTCTTACAAATCTTGAGGGCCCTCAGCGTAGGTCCTCCTGTCTCCTTTCCCCTTCGGTTCTGTACTTGTAGTCACCGGAGTGTCAAGCCCACAGTGTGTGTGCCCTCCAGCATCAGATCTCTGCATTCCAGACATCCCTGACCAGGAATTCCAGAAATTTCTTTAAGGCCAACTGGGTAGGAACCCTGAGTTCTGTAGAATACTTCTTAAACTTTCTTTGATTGTATTTTTTTTAAGATTTTACTTATTTGTACATATTTATGCATACAAGAGCTGGGGTACAGGACAGAGGTGGGGCAGGGTGGCGGGGTGAGAGGATTCACCAGAGACAGAGCAGAGAGCAGAACAGGCAGACCAATGGAAATACACTGCTGAGGGGAGCAGTGGACGAGGCAGGAGAGGTCTGCTGCATCATGTGGGGCCCCCACCTGGCCAGGAGTTGAACTCGTGCTGCTGTGGCTGCGGAAGCTCCACTGGTAGTGCTCAAACCCTTGTGCCACCAGGAAGGCCCATTTTTCGGCAGTTGTATACAAGCTACATGAATGACTCAGTCCCAATTTTCTCTGTGACTTTAAAGGCAAAATGAAAGGTATCCTTTATAAGTGGAAGTTCAATTTTCACTAAAATACAGTTGAGGTATCTGTGATTTTCAGCTACCCCTGCCCTCCATTCTGTCAAAGGAACAATGGAAAATCAGCCTTACTGATTTAGGAAGGTTATAAAGAGGGAACAGTGAGCCTTGACAGCTCTACAAGGGAATCCAGAAAGATCCAGTTCTCAGAAGAGGTAACAAATATGGATTACAACAATCTTTGTGAGAGGGTTAAGATGAAAAATTTTCTTTTTTAAAAAATTATTTCATTAAATTTGACATCATTTGTAGTCCCCAGGGAGTTCCCACCACCATGTCACCCGTGCACCATCACCTCAGTCCCTTGTGCTCTTTCTGCCCTCATCCCGTCTTTGCCCTCCCCTCCTTCTCCTTCCCGCCATGGCCCTTTGGTTTGTCTTTGACCTTTTGGTCTTGTTGAGTTTTTTTTTTCTTTCTTTTGTTTGTTTGTTTGCTTTTGGTTGTAATTGCCCATTTCCTTGAGCTTATTCTTCTTCTTTTTTTGTTGTTGTTGTTCTTTCACATTCCTCCTAAAAGTGAAGCCATCCAATATTTTTCTCTTGCCTTCTGACTTGTTTCATTGAATATAATTCCTTCTAGCTCCATCCATGTTTCTATAAATGGCCCTAGTTTGTCATTTTTAATTGCTGAATAGTATTCCATGGTGTATATGTACCACATCTTCTTGATCCAGTCATCTACATTTGAGCATTTAGGTTGTTTCCAGGTCTTACCTATTGTAAATAGTGGTGCAATAAGTATAGGGGTGCAGGTATTATTTTAAATCAATGTTTTTGTGTCCTTTGGGTAGATCTCTAGGAGCGGGATTGCCGGATCATATGGTAGTTCCATGTCTAGTAGACTGAGGATCCTCCATGCAGTCTTCCATAGTGGTTGGATTAGCTTGCGTTCCCACCAGCAGTGTGCTAGGGTTCCTTTTTCTCCACATCCTCGCCAGCATTTGTTGTTGTTGGTTTTTTTGATGTGTGCCATTCTTACCGGTGTGAGGTGGTACCTCATTGTGGTCTTGATTTGCATTTCCCTGATTATGAGGGATGCTGAGCATTTTTCTCATGTGTTTGTTGACCATGTGTATGTCCTCTTTGGACAAGTGTCAAGTTTTAATTGAATCTAGGAACCTTTACTTTTGCTAACTGGTCACTACTAACCCTTCTGTTCTGTGTGAGCTTCCAAACTCCTTCAAAGAGACATCCGATGGGAACTGGGTCCTCAGGTTGGTCTGCTTACAAGGGCTGCTCCCCCCATCCCTGTATTTAGAATAAGCACGTTAAGGGAGTATCTGCTGAGTTCATTATAGTGTTTGTGAGGACATTCTACATCTGTCTCATTTTAAATTTAACTATGAGCCAATGGGAGACTTAATAATTCCAGTAAGTAGTGACAGGTCAAATTGGCATTTTTCCTAGTGGCCTATCTCCAGCTGCAGCAGAGATCAGATATGAATGAATTATGAAGATGGAATTATCCACTTGGTATTAAAGGTGGTCCTGCCCACTCTGGAGGGGTGTGTGGGGGGGAGGGGGGAAGTAAAAGGGCTTCTGAGCTAAGGGCCCTGTACAGGGAGTCTACTGAGTACATGTGTTTTGCACAAATGAAATCATTCTTCTGGGTGGTCATTTGTCAGGGTTTTTAAAGAATACATTTTTCCTTAAACATACTATATATTTACTACACTAAATATATAAAATGCTACTCTATGAAGAATCATCCAAAAAGCTATTCAAAATCAGACTACATCTATCAGTGTCTTTGTCATATTTAGTCTTGATTTCATTCTTTCAGCTAAAAGAACTAGCTATTTTCTGTTTTAATCAAAGTACAGAAGGTATAATAAATGTCCAAGGAAAAAGTCTCTTTTACTCCTGCCTCCAGGTCACCCAAGTGAGCTTCCAAGGCAAGCTCCATTACATTTTCTCATGGGTAGAGTTAGGAGTATTTTGTAATTATGCAAGCAAAAATGTAAAAGACATAATGTTTACACTGTGCACTCTAGTTTTCCCTTTAGCTCTTTTGACTTAACTGTATATCCTGGAAAACCAGTCTTGTCAGAAGAAAACCTTATTCTTTTAATATTTAAATAGTATTCCCTTTCATGATTTTGCCATAATGTATTCAGTCCCACATGGATGGACTTTTGGCTGTTTCCAAGCATTTGCTACTATGAACAATGCCTCAGTGAATTACTTTCTTTAAACAGCATTTTATATGTCAGCAAGGATCTCTGGAGGAGAACTGGCTAAAGTGGAACTGCTGGATCAAAGGGAGTGTACGGCTTTAATTTTGGTAAATCTTGCCAAATTGCCCTCTGACTTGGCATTTGTGCTGATGTGGCCGGTGGCATTATAGGATGCGCTTCTTCTCCACAATGTTTTAAACTTTCTGGTCTTTGCCAACTGAGGAAGTGAAAACTGTCTTCTAGTAGCTTCCATGTGAGTTTCACGTATGATAGTAGCAGCGGTCTATCATTTCATCGTTTCAAAGCCATTCCTCCGTTCTTTTCTGAGAAATATATGTTCATTTTCATGGCCCAGTTTTTAACTGGGTTTTTCATCAGCAAATTGATTTTTTTAGGCACACTTAGTGTCTCAAGAAAATGAGCCACTTTGTCATGTGTTCTTTTACTTGCCCTTTCATTTTTTGACTTTTTATGTTTCTATCATGCAGGATTTGTTTTTAAATTTATGGCAATTTTGTGAGATACTTTGTCTCCACTTAAACATTGTATGTAAAAATTGTCTCAATTTTTTTCTTGGTATGTTTTAAATTGTAACTCTATTGAAATAATTATCATATCCCCAAGTTCACCCTTTTATGTGTACAATGTGGGGATTTTAGTGTATTTACAGAGCTGTGTACCTATTGCCACAATCTAATTTCAAAATATCTTCATCACCCCAAAAGAAATCCTATACCCATTACCTTCCCCGTTCCTCTTCCCCTAACCCCTGTAATCACGAATCTGCTGTCTTTCTCTATGGGTTTCCCTGCTGAGGACATTTCATGAGAATGATATCATGTAACATGTTGTTTTATGTGACTGATTTCTTCCACTTAGCATTATACTTTCAAGATTTTTCCTGTTTTTTTTGTTTCCATTTTTTACATTTAATCTTTGGTCACTCTGGAGTTTATTTTAGTGTGGCATGTGAGCTAGGGCTCTAACTTTATTTTTTCCATGTGGCCATCCAGTTATTGAAAGTCCTTTCTTTCTCCCACTGAAAGTAGCGCCAACTTTATCACACTGAATTCAGGATGTATTTAGGTTTATTCTTTTTTTATTGATCTTGCTTTCTCTTCGTGCGCCAGCACATGCTGATTTAATTTGTTGAGCTTTATAGTATTTTTAATATCTGTTATACTAGTCTTTCCTTATTTCTTTTTGCATCTCTTTTTATGGCGATTCTTTTCCATTTGTTTTTCTATATAAACTTCATGTTCAACATCCTTGTGGTATTTTTTTTGACATCTTATTTACTTTATGGATTAATGTGGGAAAATATTTTTTTCTCTCAATACTGACTTCCTTTTCAAGGATAAAAGTAGAGCTGTCCAGTTAACATATGTTCTCAGTTCCTCAGCAGTATTTACAATTTTTTTTCATTACATAGAGTTTGTTTATTTCTTATCAGATTTATCTTCAGGTATTTTATATTTTCACTGCTATTAAGCACTGGGGTATCTTCTCACTGGTCATTTAAGAAGACAATTGACTTTTGCATATTATTTTTGTTAGTTACCTTGAGGAATTTGCCATGTAAATAATATTAGCCTTGGTGTGTCTTTTCCAATTTTTTCATCCCTTATTTCTTTCTCTTATATAATTAAAATGGCTAATGCGAGAAGAGTGTTAAGGAACAGCCCTGGTGGTGGACCACCTCGTGTTGTTCCTGCTTTAATGGACTGCTTCTCATATTTCCCCATTAACAGCGAGGCTGCCTTCGGGCTGAGCATGTTTAATGTCCATTTGGCATTTACAGGGCCTTATAATGAGCAGAAAGCATTTTGGAAATGCTGAATCTGATGGAATCATTTGCAGAGAGGTAAAGCATGCTACACCAGTTCTCCTGCAGGGATAAAATAGTAGACTGATTTTCCTCCCAGCACTGACAGGAGCTTGTGAGTGGGAAGTCCGTGCTCTAAAGGAAGAAGGTACAATTATACTTTCATCTGATGTTATTTTTCCTTTTGCCAATCAAGCGAAAAGACCGAGAAGCTATAGGAACGTGGAGCATCAAGGATTCAGTAAAGTCTTTTGTTAGAAGAGAGGAAGAAAGAAAGTAGATTGGGATGGGAAAAAAAGAAAGGGTAAAAATAGATTTTACTTTGCTCATAGTCCTCCCAAAATGAAAGCATGTGATAAATCAAACTTTTTCCAGGGTATGATTTTGTTCAGGGTTATCAACAGAATGGCACATATCAGTAATTGCAAGCAAATACAATAAGTCTCAGAAAAGGCTTAGCAGAAACAAATTTTACCAATGGTGAGCAAAACAGACTAATACGGAGTTGCAGATATTGAGAAATCACTGAAGGGAAAAAGAATGTCTGTTGAAACATGTTTACATGTTGATTCTTTTTGATGTTGCCATAAAAAAGTGTTTTGATCTCTTGCAAGGGAACTGGAGAGGTATTTTATGTGCTAACCCTGGACCTGACATTACTATAGCAGTAAATGCTAGGACAGGCTGTCCTTGCATTAGCAGAACTGGAAAATAAAAGACGGTAACAATTAAGGCTTTGATGCTTGTTGGAATCAACTGACATGCGGAGCTGGTGAGTTGTAGTTAAAAATGATAGGAGTTTATCCAAATGCCCAAAGACAGATGACTGGACCAAGAAGATGGGGTGTATATACACAGTGAAATACTAGTCGGCAATCAAAAAAGATAAACCCATGCTATTCACTGATGTGAGTGGATGTGGCTGGATGGAGCTAGAAGGGATGATGCTCCGTGAAAGAAGTCAGAAGGAGAAAGAAAAATACCAGATGGTTTCACTTATAGGAGGAATATAGGGGAACCAAATAAGGCATTAGGGAAAAAATAGTAACAATAAAAAACATAAACTAAAATAAACAGACAACTATAAATCAGAGGCATTCTTCAGGGGAGGGGAAGGGAATTGGGATCAAAATGAGGGAGGGAAGAGCACAGGGGACTATGGTGACTGTGCACGAGTGAACTGGGTGGAAATTCTATGGGGACTACATCTGAGAAAAGAAAGCAAACATTTTTTAAAAATTAACAATGATGTTTTATATATATATAAATTAAAAATACAAAAGTTTAGAAAAAAACAAAACCTGTAGGAGTTTAGACTGATCCATAAATGAGAGAAATCAATGTGCGGTCTTTAGTACTCCATGCATGGCTATCTTTATGAGGAGCAGGGAAGAGACAGCCCTGGGACGCAGGTGGCTGGGGTGCCCCCACAGTAGATTTGGGACACATAGCTTGCACCTGCTGGTCTCCTGTGGCAACCCATCTGTGATTCTCACTTTATAGGAGCCGCTGGGCTCAGGGAAGAGCATCTCAGGACATTGGAGCAAAAACTAGCTCTGCACCTTCATGGTTGAGGGAACTTGACCAAGTTGCCAAACCTCTTGGAGCATAGGTTTTCATTTGCCGCACATGTCTACAATTCAAGGATTTTTGTGTGGAGTATTAGGGATATTGGACACACAGCACCTAGCACAGCACAGGACCTTGTAGAGAGTAATTTGGCCAATAAAGGATCATAGATGGCCCAGAGGGAGCAAAGGCAGAGGAAAAGAAGAAGTCCATATCCTGAGTCCATGACCCTGACTTACAGGGGCTGTTGCACAAACTCATGTAAGCTGGGAGGTGGATAGGGCGATGAAGGGGTGATGTAGGGACGATGTCTCTGAGACATGAGTGCTGAAGAGTTAAGTAGGCAGAGTTCTAGGCAATTGCTTGTAAGCAGAGAAGCACAGCGTTTTCAAAGGCATAGGCTGGAAGGAGTCAAGGAGTCTTCAACCCAGGGAAGAGTGAGTAACAGAGTATGTAATAGAGTTCCAGGTGGCCAGGTGGAGAGTTGTAAGCAGGGAGCAGAAAAGGTTGGCAAGTGTGAGATGGAGCGGGACCACCCTCATCGTGCTGTGACTGGCCGCACTAGACTATGGCTCAAGCATAGGGGACATGATGGCGTCTGTGTTCTAGAGATGGAGCTGCAGTGTCTGTGGGTCTGGAGACTGATTGGAGGGCATGGCCACAATTTTTCCTTAGTCTCCACAGATATCCACAGCGCTGAGCACACAGCAGGTCTTTTAGGTAACGCTTCTTGATGTGCTTTAACACAAGCTGTTGATTTTCCAGGGTCATCTTTTCCATGATTCACGCATTTTAACATTAATGGATTTTTCTCATGTGGATTTAATCATTCCCCTCAACAAATTATTTTTGTACCTCAATTCAATTATCTTAAACTGTTATGTGTCATGGCATAAACATACCCTAATCTACTTATAATTTATTGCACAACCATCAGTGCAATAAAAGGTACCCCCATATTTAAAGAACACTGACCTAGAACTGAATGAACATGGCAACTCGGATGCTGTCCTCTCCCTCCAAGAAAATTTATGTGCAGAAGAATAATTATTCCCAGCCTTAAGTTCTTTACGCTTTGCCCACACGCTCTTCCTAAGCTCTCCATGTTTTAGGATTCATAAGCTTCCTGGCATCCTTGAAGGAGACAGCTGTGGGAGTGTTTAGCTCCTGATTGATTTCCAGCAGAGAAAGCTCACTGTTTCATTTAGGGGTGATGACCACCTCCTCACTGGGGTAGCCACAGGCTGTGACTGTGGCCATGGGCCCTGGGGGTCATGGTTAGTGCAAGTGGAATAAGAGACCACTGTACCTTGAGTGGACTTGTTAAGTCAATAACCATGGATTTAATTTTCAATAACCATGGGTTTAATTTTCAGTGAATCAGTTAATTTTTTTTGAGCTTCTATTGTGTGCCAAGAAAGTGCTAAGTACTGAACTGAAGATGCTGAAGTGGACAAAGGAAAATGGTCCCTTCCCCATGGGGTTGGTTTATAGTGATGATATTGTAATAGATGAAAAAGTTAACTAACCTATTACAATCCACTGTGATAAGTTGCCTGAGAGGGAAATACACATGTGGTAGAAGCTTCAAGGAGAGGCACCTGGACCTCACTTTGAAGGCCCAGGAACATTCCTGAAGATCCAGAGGGGTTTCTGAACAGGAAGAAGAGTAAGATATAATTTCAAGAATTTGGGGTGACAGTTTTTGATCTGTTGACATGGGAAAAATTTGGAGTATTATGCATTTTGTTATGGGTTTATTGTGAATTTTTAAAAAGTCCATCAAAATAGCTTTTAAGCCATATAATATTTGCCATGCATACTTGGCAACAATTAACGTAAGTCAACAGGGGCAGGTAACATACAAGATCTAAACCATAGATTCCTCTGGGCTTGTCCTGGTACTGCCAGTTAGCCAAGAAGCACAAATCCTAAGGTCAACGGCCAGACAGAAAGTAGAATCTGAATGATACCTCTGAAAAGAGCTGGAGGTTGTGGTATGTGTGTAGTAGTTCACAGATAGCATTCCATTTTGTACTCTGGTTTTCGTGACTTAAAGTTTGATCTAGAATACAAAGAGCAGCCAAATCCTTAGACAGAAGAGCCCAGGCCATGTTTTCTCCAGAATTCAGCATCTGGTCAAGGTGCTGTGAAGTTAGAGACATGAGGGGGCTAGATGGCAGTGGAACAACATGGGGTGGATAGCAGGTACCAAGGGATCAAGGCGACACCAGTCTGTGAGATGACATTCTAGCCGGATCCTCTGGTCAAGGTTGGATGGGAGTTAGTACTTGGGTCTGCCACAGCCAAGGTGCATGTTGGATGTGGACTTGTGAAAAGTGTACCTTTGGTAAATTCGGTGAGTAGAGTGGCTACCCAACCGTTCTTTTTGTTGTTGTTAAGATTTTATCTGTTTATGCCTATAAGAGCTGGGGTATAGGCCAGAGGCGTAGGGAAGGATGGTAAGAGGATTTACCAGAGACAAAGTAGGGAACAGAACAGGCAGTTCTACTGAAATCCACTGCTGAGGGGAACAGCGTTGGAGACAGATGAGGGTCTGCTGCGCCATGTGGTTCCCCTCCCTGGCCAGGGATTGAACTTGTGTTGCAGTGGCTACAGAGACCCCACAGTGTGGTGCTCAACCCCATGCACCAACAGGGAGGCCCATTACTAGCTTTTGCTTTAGGGAGCTATGTCCAGAAAAGAGAAACATCTCTGCCTTGTACTATATCTCATTCAAAACATATTCTATGAATGAATGTGCTTTGTCCTTTCTCAACTAACCTAAGGTTATCAATTTTCTTTCAAAGTAGCAGGAGGACACATTTATTCCTACTCAAGGGGTATCATAGAGGTTCTTTACTAGTGTTTTGGGGTTTTTTGGGAAGACATATAACCCTGTTGCACAGTCTCATAGGAATCCAGGGGATTTTAGCTCTTCAGAAATAGAATGAGAGATGAGTGTGAGTTGTTTTGGGTTCAGGGGCATAAAATAACTTAAATATGTTTTTATGCTGTACTTTTATTCTGTACTTTGGTTTTAGAGCCAGCATTTCCAGATGCCAATTAGCAGCTTTGTATGGCAAGAAAACCCTCTGGCTTGTTGGTGAGAGCGTGTGTCTTTGGAGGCTGCTTTAGTAACACCTCGTAGGATGCCACCATATCTGCACAGATGCATGGTCTTATATGGACCCAGGTGCACCACGCAGTAAGAACCTGGGCAAAGTCAGAGAAAAAGGACTAATGTTGATTTTTCAATTTAAAGACATTGCTTTTTTGTTTGCCTCTTGTGTATCACTTCCCTCTTTTCTTTATTTTCAGTCTTCCCATGGGAGGTGCCCATTTTTTAGACCCACAATTTTTGCTGGAATTGCAGGCACTCAAGTCTGGAAGGGGTTGTTTCGCTCAGTTAAAAGTACCAGCAGGACACCTATTGAGAGGTGCCTGGCAGGCACCCTGAAAACCCATCTGGGTCTTAACGAGACAGGGTCAGAGTTGAGGATTTGTGGGTTACTCATTTAGACGCAACAGACAGTATACTTCTGATAAGGTCATCCCCCTGCCCAAACGTTTTCAAAGCACCTCTGGATTTTATAGGATCATCTCTAGTTGCTCAGCAGTGCCTTTGGGGTGCCTATATCATAGCCTTAGGCTTGCTTTCCACCTCACCCCCATTGCCACCTCCCTATACACACACCTCTTCCCATGATGGGTTGTGCTGGGAAACACATTTCTTACCTCTTTTTCAAGACTGTTTGTTATTCTAATATTAGCTCAGAGCCCACTTCCTTCTGGAAGCTTCTGTCACGAATTCAGAATGTGAAAACCAAATAGAATCATGGGACCTATCAGGAACCAAAAGATTCTGCATTTTCTCCAATTCCAAGTTCATATGACTCGCTTAGTGCAACCTGAGGGACATCAAATGTCACCTGGACTGTCCCTTCAGTGCAGCCTCCAATTGGTGACAGCCACAGTATCCACATATGCTGCTCCTTCCTGCAGTAAAATACAAGGAAATTGATCAATTTTGTTTTGTTTATTCTTCATTTGCAATTTTTAAAAAAGATTTATTTATGCATACAAGAACTGGGGTACAGGCCAGAGGTGTGGGGGTGAGAGGATTCACCAGAGACAGAGTGGGGAGCAGAACAGGCAGATCGACTGAAATACACTGCTGAGGGGAGCAGTGGGCAAAGACATGAGAGGTCTGCTGCGCCATCTGAGTCAGCTCCCTGGCCGGGAATGGAACTCATGCTGCAGTGGCTACGGATGTTTCATAGTGCGGTGCTTAACCTTTTGTGCCACCAGGGAGGTGCCTTTTGCAATTACTTTCTTTCAAGTTTTACATGGCTCCAAGAATATTGTATTGAATTATCCTTTTCTGTAGTCATACTAGTTTTTGCATTAAAATGCGGGATCCTTTCTACTGCACTGTTCACTTATTAGTTTGTTTGGGTTATATAACCTCTATATTAATTTATCATCTAAAGTGGGAATGAAACAAGCTTATTTACTTTTTAGGATAAATAAAATCTAATCTTGAAACATTCTGAAAATGTTTTAAAATGTGGAATATAGGCATAAGGTTTTACTATTGTTACCCAACTATTTATAATCAAGAAAAAACTTTCAGTCCTCCTAGATATTATAATATAGACTATGTCATATTGCAAGTCATAATAAAATCAGAACTTGACATCAGAAGAGATGGACCTTTCTGTAGGTTCTGTGGTTTATTGAATGTGTGTCCATGGATGAGTTACTTAAACTTACGAAGTTTCAGTCTCCTCTATGAATTAAGTATGATGAGCTTGTTCATATCTACTAGGGCTGTTGAATATTTATATTCTCTAACTCTCATGCTTGAAAGACACCTCAAATCTGTCAAAGAGCACATTCAACAATAACTATTATGGTTTCTATTATGGCCTAATGATTATGTCAGTCATAGAAGTAAGTCAGAAATACACTTTGGTCCTCTTTCTTAGACACCTCTCAGCTTGCCCCGAAGGTACAAGGGGTAAAAGGTAGAGAATAGCTGTGGGTTGATATGAGAAGAAGATGAAGAGTTGGCAGAGACTGTAGTTGACTTCTATCCTGAAACTCAAAGTTAAAGGCCATATTGAACTGACATGCAGACGCCATGGAAGCCATATGGCCAAAGGTAAGAATGGGTGCAGGAGGGAAGGCAGATGGGTCCTGAATGCATGATACAGCTGGGTGAGACATCCTGTTCTTGAGCATTTTCTCTGAGCTAGTGGACTATCTGGCTTGTTCTGTGGGACAATAGCTCCCCCAGTGGGCTTGTGAGCTTGGCTTCCCTTAATACCTCTATTATGTGGGACCCCGGTATGGTGTGGTTGTTATGCATTCTGTTGTGTCTCCCCTGGAGATATTGAAGTCCTAACCCCAGGCATGTAAGTGGAGCCTTATTTGGAAATAGGATCTTTACAAATGATGAAGTTAAGATGGGGCTGTTAGGGTGGAGGTAATCCAGTCTGATCAGTTAGTGTCCTTATATGAAAGAGGAAATTTGAACACAGACAGGTGCTGGGAGAATGCCAGGCATGAGAAGATTGGAGTTACACTGTCACAAGCCAGTGTCCTCAATTGCCACAAATCACCAGGAGCTAGTGAGCACAAGGAACCCGTTCTCCTTTGGAGAACTCAGAAAGCACCCATCCTGGTGACCCCTTGACCTTGGACTTCCAGCTTCCGGGACTTCCCAGTCTGTGGTAGTTTGTTAAAGTGCCCCCAGAAAGTGAGTATGGGCAGGTAGGTAGCTCCCATCCCAAAATCTTCTCTGTGACACCTGGCCCACGGTGTGGGGTTTTATGGTGAGGTCACACATGGTATGCATTTGTTGCCAGGGTTTATTAAAAATGAAAAGATTTCCTGTGGTTTGGCCTTTGAAAGTAAATGCATTAAAGTCTAATCTCAGGGTTAGGAGTTGGAGTGGAGTTTCTTAGATGCTATAATTACCTTACTCCCATAACCCCCTACACAGTAGCTTTACCTGTGTTGGAGCAGGAAAGGGGAGCATTTGAGCAGTGTTTCTCAGTCAGTTCCATTAAACCCTGCACTCAGTTATTATTTTTCAGGCTTCGATGCTTTCTGGAGACTGTTTGGTGTTCTATTGTAAGTCTTTTTCAGTTAGGAGTTTGGCAAGTCCGTGACAAAGAGAGGGAATGTTTCTTTTTTCTTTTCACTTTCATTGGACTTGCATGCTCTTTCGCTGAGAGATGCTAGAACTTCCCCAGGGAGAGGGCCTGCCTCTTTCCTCTTTGGGAAATGTTGATTTATATTATATGAAACATTTGTTTTTCATAGAACCTTCCATTTTAACATGTTGAAAGAGTTGGTTCTAATTTATATGTGAAAAATAAATAAACTTGTCATGGAAATGCTCTCGGGTACAGTTACATAATAATTATGTATGCCCAACCCAACTCATTAACATAGGGGACCTCACCTCACTGTGGTTCTCAGAGCTTCTACCGACTTTTCCCAAACTCCATGAAAATCACTTTAAACAAAAGCACACAGGTTGTTAAATCATCTGTTCTAATATCATAAGTATGTATACCCTACAATGGCAATTTCATATTTCTATTTAAGAGCTGGGACAATGACGGGTCAGAAAAATGGCAGAGCTAAGACTGAAATCTGACATTTTCTTTCTTTTTTTTTAAGATTTATTTATGCATACAAGGGCTGGGGTATAGGCCAGAGGTGCGGGAGGCTGAGAGGATTCACCAGAGACAGAGTGGGGAGCAGAACAGGTAGATTGACTGAAATACTCTGCTGAGAGGAGCAGTGGGCGAGGCAGAAGAGGTCTACTGAGCCATGTGGGTCCCCTTCCAGGCCAGAGATCAAACTCACGCTGCAGTGGCTGCAGAAGCCCCAAGTGCAGCGCTCAACCCTTTGTGCCACCAGGGAGGCCCCTAAAATCTGGCATTTGCTGATGTCTAAACCACTGTATGCTTGTTTTCTGTGCTGTTATTACTGGGGGCCCAGGGTTCAGTTTCAGATGTGTGGAGGGAGTTGGAAGACTTGACCTCAGATGAGAAGATGGTGTTCTGGTCCTGCCCCTCTCTCTCTCCAGCAAGGCCCTGGGGTGCTTGACTGCTCAGGTTCCCAAGGAAGTGAGAGTCTTAAAACTGACTTGCTTCCTGCTGACCTATTTAGGGGTAACTTGCTATTTCTGGGATTTACTTGAACACATAAGATTGGACACAAGTTGATTATTATTGATGCTGGGTAATGACTTTCTGATGTTTTATTGTAAATCTTTTGTATATTTGGGATGTCTGTAAAAAAGTTCAGAAAAACACATCATGCCTCTAAAACGTATGTCTTTGATGCTTCCTTTTTCTTCTTCCACTAGATGCTAATGTTTAGCTCATTCATTTCTTCTCAGTGACAACCAACTCATTCCTCTGAAAGGAAGCAAGGCCTTTCTTTTGGTCTTGTCCTAATGTAATACTGTTAGACACTTTCTCATGCTTTCCCCATTTCCTATTTTTTAACAGCTATACCATGGCTGTGCTCTCATAATAAATTCAAAATCTGCTCTCTATTCCTCCCCAGTTTGAATTGTAGAAAAGAGTACAAAAGATTAGAGTACTTTAAATCTCTGCTAATTATACATACAACTGCATTCACGAAATGTGAATATTTTCAGGGCTTTCTTTGCTACCCAAGTGCCACCTGCTCACAATTTAAATGGGCACAAATTTAGTTCCATTGAACAAAACACAGCAACTCTTCTCCTGCAGCCTAAGCTCCTTGGGTTCTATTTTGGAATTGGGAAACTAATTCTAGTGTTCCCTGCTTTCAACGGGGACCTGTGTCAACCACGCCACAGGTTGAGTATTTGGGTGTTTGTCAATCTTGCTTTCAAAATTCTAGCAGACAACTAGGTTGTGATGAAATGGTGTGTGTTTTATAAGGACCCCTATGAACTAGATGTCATTTGAACTAGTGGTTTCAACAATTAGTGGATTCTTGAACTGAGGAATATATGCGTTGGCTTCTGAAACTCATTAGGGGGACTTTTTACTATTGCTACCCCCCAAAAAAAATAAAAAGGAAGGAGAAGAAGAGCTCTTCCTTGAAATGTTATCTGCCTGACCCATAGGACTGTGGCTCCAGAATCCTCTGAACCCTACCTTGCTGTTTTTTGTTTGTTTTTTAACTGATATGTTTATATATATATACTTATATATATAATTAATTATATATTTTTATATATTTTAATTTATATATACGTATATATTATGTCACTGTTCATTTTTGTTCAGTGTATGCTTGTATGCGTTCTCCTTTCTGGCGTATTCCCTGTAAAATTCCCACCACCAATTTACCAATTCAGTGACGCATCACCACAGTCTCTTGTGCTCTCGTGCTCCCTGTTTTGATCCCTCTTCCTTCCCCTCCCTTACAAAAGATCTCTGATTTATAATTGCCTGCTAGTTTTTTTAAAAGATATATTTCTGTTTATGCGTACAAGAACTGGGGTGCGAGGGGTGAGAGGCTTCACCAGAGGCAGAGTGGGGAGCAGAACAGGCAGATGGACTGAAACACACTGCTGAGGAAGCAGCAGGCGAGGCAGGAGAGGTCTGCTGCGCCATGTGGGTCAGCTCCCTAGCCAGGGATTGAACTCATACGGTAGTGGCTGGTGATAGCTTGATACTGTTGAGACTTAACCCCTTGCCCCACCCTAATTTTGTTTTTCAATTTATTATTATTGTATTTTTCCTGGTCCCTTATTTGGTTCCCCTATATTTCAACTATCAGTGAAACCACCTGAACTCTACATTGCTATTTTTCAGTGGAAAGGTCATTTTAAAAGAATCCATTTATCTCCTGTTTATCTGGAACATTCATGATCTCTGTAGATCCAAAGAGAGTGTTTCTCTGCGGTCTGTGCAGGTCACAACAACATTCAGATCTAACGTGAATCATCAGGTTCTTCTCCCAGGTTTCTATGGGTGACTGCTTCTGCTCCACTTGGAAGGTAGTAAGTCCCACAACACAAATGAAAAATGACTTCCTTCCAAAATGTCTTTGCCGGTAGATATCTAGCTCCATAGCTCTTGATGTCTGTCGTCATCTATTAAGAAAGCCGAAGAAATTGCCTATCTTCCCTGAGAGTCCTTATTTTTCCTAATCTCTCCTCTCAACCACGCACACCCTTGCCCTAAATTCCTTTCCATTTTGCCCTTTCAAGAACTCCTCCCTCCCTTAGAAAAGCTAAAAATAACAATAATGCTTTCCAGTGATCCTCCCTTATGAGTATCTCAGACGCAGGCTACAGGCAGAGAGGAAACCCTGCATTGTCCTCCCTGCCCAGAACTGCACACGTAGTGCTCCCGGCTTACCCCGCGACGCTCAGATGAGATTTTTAGAATCATGAGATTTCACTCTCACTTGACTCCTGCCATCCCTCCCTTCCTACCATAACAAGCCAGCAGGCTCGGGAAATACCTCTTCTCTCTGGGCCACTGACCCCAGCGCACCAGAGGTGGGTTCATCACGCTGGAGAAGTGCAGCTGTACCCGCATATTTCAGCTGCGGTTAGGAGTCCCAAGTGGTCTGTGCTGTACTCTCACCCTTAAACCTCAAAGGTTATTTATTGACGAGCCCAGACCCGTTCTCATGTTCTGACTGGGAGGTGGGGGGTCGGGAGGAAGTGGGGACGCCTGGAGGTGGAGGCCCCTCAGCAGACGCCCCGGTTTGTATGTGATCGTGCTCCACAAGTTGGCGGGCCTGCCTGGACAGCTGGCTCCGGTTACTGTGGGAACAATGCAAGGAAGGCCGTTGTCACATTCCTCTGGGGTCAAAAGCACAACCTTCCTCACACACTCAGATCCTGCTGGCAAAGGGAAGAGGAGCGGGGAAGCTGAGACTTGGAGAAGACCAGAAATCTGTGAACTCTCTTTGTTGCTGATTTAGAAACTGAGACCCGAGAACCTCTGTAACTTGCCCAGACCCACCAGCGAGTTGATGGCCGACCCAGCACTGGACCTTCCTAATACCCTGGCCCAACATGGGCATCTTGAGTATTTTTGGAATCGTAGGGAAAGGGATTGATTGAGGAAGATAGTATTTTTTGTTATGTTTTCACATGCCCTAATGGAGTCAGGTTCTGGGGTGACGACCTTGGGTCCTTTAAACCCTGGCAGGACAAGCCCGGCCAGCAAAGAGCATCTTCGATGACCCCGGTAGGAAGTCATTGGCTTCTAGCCCCAAACTCAGAACCTGAGTAGCAGAGAACACCTTAAACTACCTTTAAGTTCAATCTGAAGCTCTAAGAGCACTCAAATAGTAATGCTTGAAAACGTCAACATTCCGCTGAACTCTGACCAGGCTTCCACACTTTCTTTAGAAAATAGCTAAAATTGTAGTGGTTCGGACACATGAAAACAGAATTACTGGGTAAACTTTGTCACATGTGCCCTGGTTCAAGGCATGTTTTGGAGTTCAGTTTACAGGATTGATCTTTTTTTTTTTCATGCTTCTAAATAGTCTCATGTGACCTCCCTTTAGCCTATGTGCAAACTGATAAAACATTTTCATTTCAGTTTGTACTACTTCAAAAATATACATGGAGTGGGGGAGGGGGTGGAGGAGGATGTGTCTTATTCTAAAATGAAAAGAATTAGAAACAGTACTTTCACATATGAACGTCTACGTGACGATATTAATTTTCTTTTTATAGGCAAAGGCAGCATAAATTACTTATCATCAGGAAAAGTGGTGACATTCTGCTTCCCCCACACAGTGCAGTGGTGGCCATGGTGGGAAGGAGTGAGCAGAAATGATTAAGACCCCTTGCACACCCCCAGTCCCTTTTCTCTCCAGAGGTCATTTGTAGACATACTATGTTTTAATGCCTCACTTTCTATAGAGAATTTGTTCTTTATTTTCCAGTGAAGTTGTCCAGGTTCTGACACAATGCTGGTAGCTTCTTTTAAGACCGTGTCTGTTTCTCTTTTGTAAAGATTTATTTACTTAAGCATACAAGAGCTGGGGTACAGAACAGTCACAGGAGGTGAGAGGATGCACCAAAGACTGAGTGGGGAGCAGAACAGGCAGCTCCACTGAAATACACTGCTGAGGGGAGCAGCGGGCGAGGCAGGAGAGGTCCCCTCCCTGGCCGGAGATCGAACTCACGCTGCAGTGGCTGCAAATGCTTCATAGTGCAGTGCTTACCCCTCGCGCCACCAGAGAGGCCCCTGTGTCTGTTTTTCAATGTGTGAGCTATATTTGCTGCCTGTGGAGAAGCTGGAGCCCACTTTGAGGCTCATGGGAGGCTCCCTCAGTGCTTGGGAACGTTGAGGGTTACCGTATTTTCCCTCCCCCGAGAGCTGCGCATGCAGAACTGGAGACAGTGGCATGTTTTCTGAGCCCCGGGAGAGGCCAGAGCAGGGCTTGGTGACAGCGAGGGAAACAGGGTGAAAGCACGACCCAGCTTTTACCATGCTCATTTCTTTCCCCTTACCGAGCATAGTGCTCTCTGCTATTTGAAGAGAGCAATTTGGATTTATATTAAGGAATGAATAAATATGATGCAGTGATGAAATCTCATCTGGAGTGAATGCAAATTGGGTATGCTAATGATTGCGTGACTGTGGCTGCGTCTCACATTCCCACAGAAGTAGGGAGCCCGTTGGATGCCTCGTGCTTCTCCAGGCTCCCTCACCTCTATCTACCCCCACTAGTTGCGGAGCCACTTAGGCAATGGGAAAAAGGTTATCATTTTTATAAATGTCTCCCAACATTGCATTTCACTTTTCACAAGGCCTTAAAGCCCTCGACTAGCCTTCAAGTAATTCCGCGTGGTGGATTTTTATTCCCCCTCACAGAAGACCTTTAGGAGATGATTCTCCACAGATGCCCATGTGTATCCAGTCAGAACCTGAGCATTTTACTGTCTTGCATCATTTGCCATTAAAAGGTCTCGGGCCTCCCTGGTGGTGCAAGGGGTTGAGCGCTGCACTGTGGTTCTTCCTCAGCCACTGCTGCATGAGTTTGATCCCCGCCAGAGAGGGGACACACATGGTACGGCAGACCTCTCCTGCCTCGCTCGCTGCTCTGCTCAGCAGTGTATTTCGGTCGATCTGCCTGTTCTGCTCCCCACTCTGTCGCTGGTGAGTCCTCTCACCCCCGCACCTCTGGCCTGTACTTCAGTTCTTGTATGCAGAAATAAAATCTTTAAAAAAAAAAAAAAAAAGGCCTCAGTCTCTTCTACAGTCACATCCTAGTTTCTCTCCTTAGAGGATGGCTATTCAGGTGCAAGAGCTCAGAAATTCCTATTTTCAGACGTGCCGTGGTGTGGCTTTGTCCAAGCTCTTAGTTAGCAAGACACAGTTCTCCTGGATGGGAGGCTGGACAGAGGGCTCTTGGAGCTTCGTCCCAGCTCTGTTCTGCTTTCTTTTTTTTTTTTTTTAAAGATTTATTTATTTATGCATACAAGCACTGGGGTACAGGCCAGAGGTGTGGGGACTGAGAGGATTCACCACAGAGAGCGGGTTGCAGAACAGGCAGATCAACAGAAGTACACTGCTGAGGGCAGCAGCGGGCACAACAGGAGAGGTCTGCCGCGCCATGTGGGTCCCCTCCCTGGCCAGGGATCGAACTCGTGCTGCAGGGGCTGCAGTCTGCTTCATAGTGTGTTGCTTAACCCACTGCGCCACCAGGGAGGGCCCGTCTGTTCTGCTTTCTGCCTGCTGAGACTCAGTGGAGGTGGGATATGGGCCCAACCGCAGTGCTGTTCTTGCAGAACTGCTCCCTGTGTCTGAGCAGCTCTTCCGCCGCCATGCAGTGGCGTCTGCTGCTTTGAGGAATCCCAGATTTCATCGAAGGTGTCCAGCATTAGGGAGTAGCTCGCCACCTCCCGAGTGCGCTTCGCCCTGTCTGCTCTGTTGGTGATGAGAAACTAGGCCGTCAGAGCTTGCTCCCTCCCTGGTTCATAGTAGGGGACTCCCCCAGGACTGAAAAAGGAACAGGTGCAGGAGCCTTCAAAGAAGGAAACAGAGCAACGCCGGGGAAAGAATGCTGGGAAGGGTGGTGTCTGAGCCCACTCTTCCTGGAAAGGAGAGAAACTGGAGCCATGGTGGTGAGGGAGGAAGGAGGAAGCTGTTGGTCCTTGCACCCATGCATCAGAGGAACCATAGGACTTGAGGGATTTCGTTGGTTTCCCTCACTCAGGGCCCCGGGAGACTTGGGGTAGGGGTCCTCACCTCCTGTGCTTTCCTGTCCCTGAGTTTGAGGCTGCTGCATGGATGGGGGTTCAGTGTCCTCCAACTGGCTCCCACACTGCCCCCCACCACCCTCCACCCATTCCCCCGCTCCCAATAAATGCAGACCTGGACTGCTGTGCTCAGCCTCCTTGCATCAGAGCAACCCTCCATGTCTCAGTCACTCTGAGGTCGTGTAAAAGGCTTTGTTTTCTTAAAAACATTCCAGTTCCTAAAAGTTAAAACCCCATGTGTCAGTGGTGGAAGAACTCTTGTTGAAGTGATACGACCTTAGAGGAGTCATCTGATTTCCCTCACCCGCATTTTCCTAATTTGAAAAGTGTATGTCCCCAGTCTGTCTCAAAGAGTGATTATCAAGATTGATTAGACTCAGTTATTTGTACTTCATCAACAGGTATTGAACCTCTCCCCTGTGGAAAGCTCTGCTGGGAGAGAAATACATAAGTAAACATGCAGGACAGTTATTTTAAGAAGAGGGATAAAGCATGTGCAAAGAACCGCCAAGATAACTTGCTGCTAGGTGGTTTAACACAGAGACTCTAGAGCAGAATTGCTTCCTTCAGTTCCCAACCCCGGGCACTGACCAGTGTGACTCCGGGAAGCTCACTTAACTGCCCGTTCCTCAGTATTCCCATCTATACAGTCGGGCTAATAATATAAGCTCAGGCATTAGGTTGTTGGGAAGGCTGAAGGAGTTAATATTTTTAAAACAACTGGAACTCTGGCCAATACTAGTAAAGCACCTATTGGGCCTCCCCGGTGACACAAGGGGTTAAGCACCGCACTATGAGACATCCACGGCCACTGCAGCATGAGTTCGATTCCTGGCCAGGAAGGGGACCCACATGGCACAGCAAACCTCTCCTGCCTAGCCCACTGCTGCCATCAGCAGTGTACTTCTGCCGGTTCTGCTACCCACTCTGTCTCTGGTGAATCCTCTCACCTCCCCCCACCTCTGGTGTACCCCAGTTCTTGTGTGAATAAATAAATCTTCGAAAAAAAAAAAAAACACCTATTGATGAGTGCTGTATGACTTATCAATGCATAGCGAGCTCTATGGGTGGTTTCTTTGGCATGGTCTGTGTTCTATTTCTTGGGTCTCAGCATGGCAGCCCCCCCGTACTTGTACTTCTACTTTGGTTTCTCCTCCTGTCTGTGAGTCTGATATGCAAGTGGAAAAGCGAGGAAAACATCATGTCCAAGGAAGAGCACCAGCAGAGCACTGCCTCTGTGGTGTGTGGCTTCTCTCTGCTCTGAGTCCCTCTTTTTGATTGGCACTCCTCTCTGGCTGAACAAAGGCTCTGCTCTTCAGAAGCCTCCTTCTGCGTTCTGATGTCATTTGCCTTTCAGGGTATGATTTGTTTGTGATGCGTGCAGGGTGCTCCCTGGAGAAGGCTCTGTGGATGAAGTGCGAGGCTCCAGTATCGATCGGTGATAGAACGGTTGGTTCTATAGTGGGCAAGTGAGGTCATTCTCATCTTGTTACTCCAGTCGGTGACCTTGAGGCCCAGTGGACAACTAAGCCGCATAGGTGGGTCCCTGGTTACAGAATGTCCTTGTGGAAAGGCAAATCTGTGTACGGGTGACTAATGATTTTAAGGAAATGACTGCAAGCCACTTGGGTACCCTTCTTGAGGCTGGTCTGCATTAATGAGCTCTGAGGCCACCCAGGCCTTGGTGGGACCGTTGGGCTTATTTGCAAGAGTTCCTTTATGCGTGTGCCTCTCTTATCTCTTTTCTCATTCGATTCCAGTTCTCTGTTCAGCTACCATGACTGTGTATAATACTGTCAGTATGAAGTTCCCATGGAAATACTTAGGCCTCTGAGCTAGTTGGCAACTTTGCTTTTCACTTGCCTCTTTCAAAATTCAATGGTGGGGCGGGACAGCCGAGATGAAAGATTTTTAATACAAGCAAAGAGAGGAAGTAAACCTCATGATAAAATCTGCATGCAAAAAACCCTTGATAAGAAAGGAGAAGTGGACTGTGCGTTGGCTACACACTTAATCTGGATCAAGGATCAACAGTTAGCCTTGCAAGTCAGAGTTTCTGAGTGTCTCTGCCAGCGTCCCTGTGCTGCTGACAAGGTCTTAAGACTGGAATAGCCGCAGGTCTTAACAGTGGGTAGGTGAAGGGCAGTGGGGGACGGTTCTACTGAAAGGGCGATTTTGGGAACCACTGGGTAGCAATCAGCTCTTTGGCTGTTTGTCCATAGTAGGACATACTTACATAGTATTACTATAAGCCAATCCGGTTCTGCGTGCTTTTTTTTAAAATATATTATTCCTTTAATCATTACAACCAGTGTGATGCAAATTGTCCATCGAAGAACAATGAGGTTCAATAATTTGCCCAAAGTCGTTCAGACCTAAGCTGTGGCTCCAGAATTGATCACCGACAGCTTTTTGTTTTCATGGGAAACCAGGGTCTGGGAGCAGCAGAAAAAATCGAATTCCTGCCCCACTGGGCATATTTCTTCCACAGATAGAAGAGTTAAGATTATGGCAAAGGGTTTTACGAACTGTGCTGATCTGGCAATTTGCCCCTGAGCTTATGTTCCTGTTGGGGACGCAGTGGGCACTACACACCACTCCTGGGGAGGAAGACTTTGGGGGAGGGGTGGGGGAGGGGGAACACAGGGAGGGAGGGAGGCATAAGGTTCTGTGGTGCTGGAGGATGGGTGAGTTGGTGGTGGCGCCTACTATGGTGGTGATTCTTGATAAGGGTACCTCAGTGTTAACTTTGTTAAAGATTTTAACAATTCAGAAATAAAAAGACTTTTCCCTTGCAGGCCAAAAGTCAGTGTTTTGCCTGCACCGTGTTTTCTGATAGGCAGTCATGTCCAATGCACACTCCTCACTCGAGCACTGCTGTGAGGGCAGCTGGCTCTGGCCCCTCCGGTAGCCTCACTAGGACGCTAAAAACTTGTCCTTTCCTGTGGCAGTGGCGAGACATTGATTTGCAGAGAAAAATTGCAGGGAAACACAACTTTTTTTTTTCTTAATTTCAGGTTTGTTTTTTAAAGATTTTATTTATGCATACTAGAGTTGGGGTACAGAATAGAGACGTGGGGGGTGAGAGGCTTCACCAGAGGCAGAGTGGGGAGCAGAACAGGCGGATCGACTGAAATACACTGCTGAGGGGAGCAGCGGGTGAGGCAGAAGAGGTCTGCTGTGCCATGTGGGTCACCTCCCTGGCTGGGGATTGAACTCGTACTGCAGTGGTTGTGGAAGCCCCACAGTGCGGTGCTCAACTCCTTGCACCACCAGGGAGACCCGAAATGCAGCTTTTAACACTTGCCGATGTTTGTAAATTTGTCAAGCATCTGAACTCAGGAGAGAATCTGCTTAAAATGATCTAGAATTATATTTGAATTTTTATAAAAGATGATAACCCTGGTGGCGCAGTGGGTTAAACAACACACTATGAGGCAAACCGCAGCCACTGCAGCATGAGTTCAATCCCTACTACCAGCCAGGGAGGGGACCCACATGGCACGGCAGACCTCTCCTGTTGTGCCCGCTGCTCCCTTCAGCAGTGTGTTTCAGTTGATCTGCCTGTTCTGCTCCCCACTCTCTGTGGTGAATCCTCTCACCCTCTGCACCTCTGGCCTGTACCCCAGTGCTTGTATGCATAAATAAATAAATCTTTAAAAAAAAAAGATGATAACCTGATAGTAGAATCAAGAGAGGTGCATATTTCCTAAATCATTTAAGGAACTCCTGTTTCAGATAAACTCTGTATTAAACCCAAGAAAAGTTCCTAAAATAGCTAAGGGCAAGTCAGAATTGAAAGTAGAAAGAGCAAATAACTGAGTTCATGGAAATTAGAAAAGAAATAGATGTTCTAATAGATTCGCTGTTTAAAATGTTTATTGACTAGAGCAATAATGATGTACTCATGATCTGTGATAAGTACAAGTGCTGAAATCCATCCAAGCCACAGCAGTGATTCTAGAGTCCATATGAGATGCCAGGTTGTGCAGCGTCTAGACCTCATGCTCCTCTACAGCTTTCTGATAATTAATAAACATTGGCCTGATGTCTATTAATAACCTAATTGCAGTACATTGGTGAAAGTGTTATCTTTCACCTGTTAAGGAGAGTGTATATGTGTGTTTGGGCAAGGAGAGGTAGATTCTGTAAGAGACATTAAGAGAAAAATTTAGAAAACTAAAAATGAGATGCCAGAAAATAATCAGATACACATCCATTTGGGTCAAATAAAGAATTCCTGAGAAACTTTTTATGATAACCTTACAGAATTGTTTATTAGAGACTTTCCATGTAATATCTTATTATGAAACATTTCAAACTTACAGGAAATGTTGAAAGAGTTGTACACTAAACACCCCTGTACGCACCTTATTTAACTGCCTTGTGCCTCAATGTTCCCATCTGTGTATTGGGGATAAAAATGGTACCCAATTCATGGGCTTGTTGGGAATGTCCCATGAGTAAATATTTGAAATGAATTTAAATTGTGCCTGACCTGTAGTAATCACCTACAATAGTCCTGATTGTTACTGTTATTCATTATTTTAAGTATTTTCTGAGATTGGGACTATAGGGCAGCCTCTTAATTGAGGTGCCAGCTTTTCTCTTTGGTCCTCAGCATTGCATTCCCTTGCAATTCAAAATCTGGCTCTGCCACTTACTAGCTGTGCAACTCTGAGTAACTCATGTAGCTTCTCTGTGCTTCAGTTTCCTCACCTGGAAGGGGAATTATAGGGTTGTTAGGAGAACAAATGAATTAAAACTTCGAAAGCTTTCCAAGCAATTCAATAGGGACTTTCAACTTGAATTCTACCAAGTCCATTTTTGAGGGGCAAAACAGTTATATGTTATTGGCCTCATCTGAAAAGTGAGATTGAAACCATTGAACAGCATCATGGGGAGTAAGCAAAATAATGTAGTCTTGTGAGTGGATATCATTCAGCTCAGTCCAGGTCAAACTCTGTGCTGAGAGACTGTCCCCGGCCCCTGGAAACCCAGCCTTGGGGAATCCCCTGGTAGGACAGAAATGTGTATGAGCTGTGGAAATTCACAGTAGAAAGGTTCTTGTGAGCAAAGAGCACTCAAAGAAGACTTCTTATGTAAGACTGGACTTGAGCTAAGTTTATTCCAGATGAAGAAACTACAAGGAGAGATTATTCTAGATGAAACTAGAAGGAGAGATGTGGAAGTGTGGATAGATTTTAATAGATAAAGAGACCTAAAGTTAATGAAGGGCTTTAGCTTTTTGTTACTTTAACTCTTTAACTCTGAAACAGGGTTTATTGATGGTTGTGGGGTGAGGGAAATGGGCTTCAGCCAGTGCTGAGTTGGGACTAGTTTACAAGACAGTTGTTAAATTTTCGGGAATTTTGGCTTTGTGTTGCTAGCTTGACATGGGCCATGGTGGGGGTGTTTCTCCTGTAGAAATCGGCAGGTGTGAACACATGAGAGCTCCTCTCTCCTTCCAGTTAGTTATTAAACATTTCCCTGCACGCTCGCTTTGGTAATCTGAAAATCTGTTCCATAGCCCCACCCCAAATTTATTTTCCTCTAGCAGTTCTTTCATATACATATTTTCCTTTAATGCTTTAACGTTTCTGATAAAATTGCCAAAGAAAAGATTATAGCAAGGAGGTGCGCCCCGGAGTGAAACCTGCATTTTATAGCATATTAATTAAAACTCTGATGGTTATGAACATTCTGGGTAATGGAATTGGAAATGCAAGTTCAACCTTCCACCTTGTTTGGGCAGTGAGCTGTCATCCCCTGAGGGCAGTCCTCAGTGTCTCTCAAATGAGTGCCTCTGATGCAGGATTTCTATCCTCCCTTGTGGCTCAGCTGGCTTGGAAGTATCTTCTCATTTGTTATCAGGAATGTAGGTAGAAAATGTATCAGTTTCCTTCAGTTGAGAAACTGTGACTCAGCATCATTCTGCTTGGAGAAGGTAAGGCTGCCCTATATGAACTTGACTTTCGTCGGTGTGATACCTGAGTAATCATGGACTAGTGTGATGGTGAAACAGCTAGGGTCAATTTCCATGAGGTCATCTCTTAGTAAATGGTATAAAGTATTATGCAGAATTAGACTCTGAGCAGCTTACATTTCAAGTGCATCGACTGAAAATGGTCACACACGTGGCCCAGGAGTGCAGGGTTAAGGGACAGGAAGCTTCTCTTACCTGTAATTCAAGATTGACTGTTTTCCATGCAGCTCTAAAAGGGAAAGTGGCCTTGCCTTAAGTACAGGGATTTCCTTTACGTTTCGCTGTCTTTACCATCAGGTATGGCGAGCTGTGCTTTTATTCCAGTTTGTCATTGACTTTATTTCCAATCCATTGTCTAATGGAATCTCTGAGATTGTAGCGCTCAGAAAAGAACATTGCAATCGCCCTGGACATATTACAGATCTTAAGTGCAGAGTTTGCTATGAATCATAGGAGCGCTCACTCTCTTTTAGTCTGAGTGATTCCTAGATATCAAAGCCCTCAAGTTTTAGCTGATTTCCTGGAACCCTCAAATAAGGTCTCAAGTCCTCACTGCCTTCTGTAAACCAGCCTTGTCAAGCATGACAGACTTGGACCTCTGGAGATAGCCTGACCCAAACAGATCACGTGGAAAGCTCCCGTAGAGGGCCAAGGGATCACAGGGACCAGCTTCTTTTTATTGTGATAAAATACACATGATATAAAATTTACCATTTGTAGGTGCACAATTCAGTTACATCACGTTCATTCACACGTGTAGCCATCACCACCATCCACCTATAGAGTGCTTTTCATCTCTTCAAACTGAAACTATATAAGTGATAAATAATAGCATCTATTCCTTCTTGCCCCAGCCCCTTGCAACCCCCATTCTACTTACATTCTCTATGAATTTGACCATTTTAGGACCTCAAAAAACTGGAATTTCATTTTCGTGACTTTCTTGTTTTACTTGGAATAATATCCTCATGTTTCATCCATGTAACAGATGGCAGTATTTCCTTCCTTTTGAAGACTGAATAGTATTCCATTGTCTGTATATACTGCATTTTATTTAGTCACTCTTGGGGTGTCTTTTGGCTATCGTGAATAAAGCTACTGTGAACATGGGTATTCACATATCTCTTCAAGTCCCTACTTCAGTTCTTTGGGGTACATACCTAAAAGAAGTGGAACTGCTGAATAATATGATAATTGTTAAGTCTTTGAGACACAGTCATGCCGTTCTCCATAGCAGCTGCACCATTCTGCTTTGGCACCAGCAATGCACAGAGTTCCAGTTTCTCCACATCCTGGTCAACACTTGTCTTTTTCTATTTTCTTCTCTTCCTTTATTGAAACCATTCATATTGGTGTAAAGTATTAGGTCATGGCGGTTTTGATTTTTATTTCCCTAATAATCAGTGAATTTGAGCTCTTTTTTCATGTGCTCATTTATGTATTTCCTTTGGAGGAGAGGTAATTCCAGCCCTTTGCCCAATTTTTATCAGGTTGGTTGTTTTGTTGTTGCATGGGGATCTTCTCGCTTGCCTAGATCTTGCCTACTTGGAGAGTCTTCCAAGCATTCATCTGTTCTATATGCACCTGCATACTGCAGAGATGAATACACAGGTGTATGCCACTCTGGAAAACTCCACCTAACGTTGAAAATTTTGCCCTTGCTGCTTCTTGTGAAGGAACTTCTATGATGGACGCTGCAGAAATGAACCACTCACTCTTTTGAGTACTATGTGAGATTGCCATCTAATTATTGACTAAGTGAAAATGAAATCTCTCCCCTCCCCTCCCCTCCCCTCCCCTCCCCTCCCCTCCCCTCCTCTTCCTCTCACACACACATACACACCTATGCACAAATACTGACACCAGGAAATCATAAAGCCAAGAATCATATCTACCTGTAGATGTTGTCTTACATAGATGGCAGGGTTATCATTTGATACAACACAATTGTGATACAACACAACAGTGCACAAATCTGGTAAGATGTTCCATTTTGCCACAGAGGTAATATTTCCTAATGGCAGAATAGAGAGCCCTTGTCCTCGTTCATGACATCTTACTGCCCTGACTGAGAATTGTTCGAGAACGGATAGGCGTTGCTTAGAATGGTGCTGATAGAGCGAAAACTTTATAGTCTTTTACTGGCTGAGAAGGAAAATTGACCTCTTTCCCCTTCTTTAATCTGATCATCAGTATTTCTCTTCCAAATCCGATTCTCTAAACTATAGTGATTTTAATTACTCTCCTTGGAAACCCGTTCTAAAATACGGTCTCCCTTTTCAGGCTTTGACTTTAGTGTAGGAAATGGAACTCTGCTGAGGGGCCCTTTGCAGATGATTTCCTTTGTGAATATGAGGACAGTATTTCCTTATTTCCATATTTGCATGTTTTTTTACTCCCGGAGGATAGCTTTCCATTCTATTTCATGGTACATATTTACAGCCACCTTTGAAATTTGTAGACAAGTTTGGAAATTCAGCTATTGCCCCTGAAGTACTAGACTTGTGATGACAACTCAGCATTGTTCTGTACTGGTAAGCTTGCCTTTGGTCCAGTGAGAGTTCCTTCTTTCCTGGGTGTTTTGAGTGTCTACTGTAGATGTGAGACATTGGTTCAGGTGTTGAGAGTGCAGAGATAAATCCCATAAATCCCACACATTCAGAGCTGGACCACAATTGAGTGGGGAAGACGTAGACCCATGAACATTTACAAAAGAACGAGGAAAGTGCTTCTGTAAAACTATGCACAGGGAATTTGTAAACTTAAATCTTGAAATTGAGTTAGACTGTGGATAAATTGTCAAGTGAAAGACATATAAATATGATTTATGTGCTCAGAGGGAATACACGGAAACGTTGAGTAAAATAAAGTCCATCTATTACAATCAACAGCCCCGGCAAGGCCCCTGTGCTGGTGCCATTATTGTCCCTGTACATCCTTTGTGTGTGGGTCATTAGCATTGTGTTCAGGTCAGATGAGAATGTGCTCCATCTGCCACGCTTTGATAACTAAAGGAAAATGCTGATGGAGACCATTTAAGATCATCTCTATGCCGTTGATTGCATGCTTGTGGCTCATAATCAGAATGATGCTAAGTAATTGTTAGACCCACTTGCCAAGGCTACATTTTGTGTCGCTGCGAGTGTCAGCACTTTGGTCCCGCTGTTCTGCCTGAAGAACACTTGCCTGGCACCTGTTGGTGGCAAAAGCACAGCTCGCCACTGACTGTCGTGGGTAGCTTTTGTTCTTGCATCTTTGCTTGCTGGCTCCCCAAATTCATCTGAAAATAACTCTGCTTATTTGGTCAAGGCCCATGCTTGGTTTTATGTTGGGTAGAATCCAGTGTGCTGGGGCTCTGATACACGCTCCCCTGCTCCCCTCCGTGCTTATTGCCAAGGTGACTCTTCCCTTCTTTTCTCTTGGGCTGTGGAGCCAAGACAAACCTGGTTTTGAAGCCTTGTTTCCTGTCACTTCTGGCTATGTGACCTTGGATAAGTGACTTGTCTTAAACCTTGTTTTCCTCATTAATGGGACTAATGGAAGCCATTTTATGGAGATTCTGTTTGGTTGGGAGTTAATGCATAAAACTTGTCAGCACAAATTAGCCACTCAGTACATGATAGTAGCTAATAAATACTAAGAATCTAAAGCTTGTTCGGGATGACACAATGTAATAACAGCACGGCAAAATACTCCAAAGTGAGTAGTGTAAAAATCTGTTGTAAGTGTGGAATATGAATATGTAGTATCAGCATAGGTTTCTTTGCTAGGTCTTCTCTGCTAGTGATACACCACTGGGCAGGGGCCGTGAGGTTCTAAAGCACGATTTTCCATGGCTACGTCTGCTATACAGAGTGTGCTCTGGGCTGTAATCACTGTCAAGAATATGAAGACCCCTTTGCGAGAAAATCTAAGAATGTGTATCATTTAACCCTGACTGCATGGGCAGGGTGTTACATAGCACACAGCACAGGCTGACCACCTGGTTTGCTCTCATGGCAAAAGCAGTGACCACAGCGTTGAGCAGAGCAAAAACTCTGTCCCTATAAGGTGTTCATTAACTCTAGGGACGTCTCACTGGCTCCTGAATAGCACTGTGAAAAACGACCCGGTCAAGAGTAACTCAGTCCATGCGTTGAGCTATGGTCATGTCGCCGTGTGAGTGGTTCATTCCAGGCAACAGCAGTGCTTTCTCTGATTCCATCCAGTGCTGGAATTAAGGTCTGTGTCCTTATGTCCTGAAATGTTGACTCTCTGTCACATGCTTAACAGTGGGAGTCTCTTCCCACAAATTGTCACATCCCCTACATGTGACGTAGTATAATCTAGACAGGCGCTGAACACGGATGGGGTGGATACAAAGGGCTTACCACCTGTTCGTTCATTGTAGGCTCTGGTTTCCCAAATCAAGCTGTTTCTTTCGTTTTCCTCTATGGGTCTCTCCAGTATTTTCCTGACCTGACATTTCTCTACTGCCACTGTACGTCCTGTCTTCCTCTCTCTGCTGTTCCCCGCTAGCCCCTGCACCTTCTCACTCCTGCTAGGATGGCACTGGCAATACCGAGAAAGGGGAGCTCACATTCATAACTGGAGGAGGCATCAGCTCCAGACCCTGCCGATTATGGGGATATGTTCATTCCCATCCCTTCCCCACAGAGTTGTATTTCCTTGAAATGCTGCTCAGTGATGTGTATAGGAAAGGCATGATTCTCGTGGAGGACAAGTATGTGTAATGCAGTTCAAGCAACCTGCCTGACACATGTTTTACCCAGTCAACCATTCTTCTCGAGAAGGAAATTAGATTAGAGATACTGAGACTGCAGCAACATTCCAACTCCTCATAGCTTGTAAACGTGAGAAATCCTGACCTGTTTTTTCAGTTTTCAAAATCAGATCATGTGATTGTAATTTTGAGGGTCATTCCAGAATCTACAATTTTCAGTTTACTTTCTCTTGATAATTCCCAAACTCCTGGATGAATGGATGAAGATAGGGACACTTTCTTAGCTGGAGGTTTCAGGTTTCATATTTGAAAAGGGCTTATCTGTCCACAGTTAGCCCTGGTCTTTAAAATTTTGTCACTTTGGGCCTCCCTGGTGGCGCAGTGGGTTAAGCAACGCACTATGAAGCAAACCGCAGCCACTGCAGCACGAGTTCGATCTCTGCTGCCGGCCAGAGAGGGGACCCACATGGCGCAGCAGACCTCTCCCGCTGTGCCCGCTGCTCCCCTCAGCAGTGTACTTCCGTTGATCTGCCTGTTCTACTCCCCACTCTCTGTGGTGAATCCTCTCACCCTCTGCACCTCTGGCCTGTACCCCAGCTCTTGTGTGCATACATAAATAAATCTTTAAAAAAAATAAAATAAAAATTTGTCACTTTGCAACATAGTAAAACCCACTGAATTTTGTGACTTGTAATGTTATTCCCTGTGCTAGCTGTAATCTCTTAAGCTATACACCCACTCAAACCAAAACAACTTCTTGTTGTTAAGACTTCTCATATTTAGACAATCTGTGTTTCTCAATCTTGATGAAAATGTAGAAGAAAAATAACCACACGCCACATGTGTAGTCATTTCTCATAAGTGCGGGGCATTTGGGTAGCTTCTGTAAATTCAACAGTCTAAACTTAGTGGTTCATTCTTTCAATGTAATAGTCTTGCAGTTCTTAAAAATTATGATGGAAATAGATTTAGCAGTATTAAAAGAAGTACGATAATATAACGAGTTAAAAAGTGATCATGCTGCAGAAAAATAAGGATACTATCAGAGTGTATTATAAACAAATTGCGTGTATATATACATGTATTATGTATGTGTAATATTCTCTATATGCTGTCATAGGAGAAAACCACATAAAACTAAATGTTCATCGTGCTGGATGGGAGAACTTGTGCTGATTTGGTTACTTGCGTTTATGGCCCTTATCTATATTATCTAATTGTTCTACGGTTAATAGTTTTACTTTGTGCTCATTTTGCATCTAACTGTGAGGCATGGAGTTTAAAAAGACTATGAACTGGGCACTCACATTCAGACAGGTCATGAAATTATAAAACTCTCTCCTGTGTCTTCTCTCTTGTTACAGACAGTGAATGTGTTATGCCAGATGTTGTTAAAGCCTTTTCCTTTTGTTAAGTCTCTTCTACATGCAGGGCACTAGGCCCTTAGAACAGTACATGTAGCAGGTGTTACTATCACCAGGATGCAGATGAGGGGGCCTGGCCCATTTATATCACTGGAGTCCCAGAGCTGTTCAATGGCTGAGCTGAGATGCAGGCACAAATCTAACCTTAAGTCAGTTTTTGTGACTTCACTGCTTCTCACTGTCAATGTCCTGTCCTCCGCTAGGATAAAGGAGCTAATGCATGTGAGTGGATTATAAAGTGTTGCTTTAAAAAGAAGGGATTCAACTGGATGGTTTCACTCGTATGTGGAATTTAGAGAAACCAAAGGGTCGGGAAAGAATGAGCCGATACTAAACCCTAGAAATCTGACTGTTAAGTAAAGGCTACCACAGAAGCAGTGGCACGTGGGGAGGGCATGAAGTGTGGGGGAGGGGGCAGTCCTCTATGGTAAAGGGCTGTGGGTATCTTGGTGGCAGGCTTGTGGGTATGTGGTGTGGGGACAGGCTGCTGAAGAGGTGCGATTCTCTCAATCACATGCAGTGTTGTAAGCCCGTGTCCCCACAATAAAAACTTATAATGCAAATAAAGAGGCATTGGGAGATTTTCCCAGCGTGTATGTCTTTCAGCACCTATGTTGTTTTCCCGCTGTGTTTTAGAGTACGAACTTTTCAGGTCCCAGTGGCCCTCCCCTCTGCAGCACAGTTGGGGGTTTCTCCCTGGGGCTGTGAAGTACACCCACAAACATGCCACCAGGAGAATGAGCACCCTGACCGGGAGGCTCCCAGGCCGCCCTAGTGCCCACAGCACTCTCTTCCTTTTATGGCAAGGGAGGAAAAGCAGTGACCTTCTTACAGCTCACAGAATTAATCCCAAATGCTCCAGGATTATGGGCAAGTCGCCAGGGTTGGCAGCCAGACAGCTCTGCCTCCCATCCCCTCCTCAACCTGCTAAGTCGTCTTTAAAACAGTCTCTGGAAATTTTTTAAAAATTGGATGTTGAGCACAGTTCCTTCTGCGGTGCAGATTAAAAGTCTGCCGCTGTCACTCTCTTATCTCCCTTTGTCTTTCGGGCTTCCTCTTCCAACATTCGCATCATCTCTGTCGTTTCCCACACTCTGTCTCAGACACTGTGGCTTCCTCGCGGGATTAGTCGGGCTGACATGTGGCCCCCAGCTGCTCCCTGCCAGGACCACATTCCCATGTGAGCCCCATTATGGGTCCCTGACTTTCGTGGGGGATGTGTGGAGCTGTGGGCGTACCATTTGGGGGAAGGGCAGAGTGCAGAAATTGTGTACTCTGGTTTCTTAAAAAGACACGGTGGGATCAGCTCCATGGTGGGGTGCGGATTGGCATTTTAAGAAACCCATTTAAAAAATTATTTCCCAGGCTCCATCGTACAAGCTCCATTGTCAGAGAGGGCACACACTTTGTGATAAAGGAATAAAGCATGTGACTATTTTGTACGTAATGATTGCCAAAGCTCTGTCTTTAAAATTCATGCAGCCGAATAGTTGTGCATAACGCAGTTTCTTCGACACTGCCTGTACGTATAATTCGTGCCAAAGTATTCATTCGGTGGTAGGATTTCTTATCTCTACATCGGTCTTTCGTACTGGTGGATACAATGGGCTTAATGCATCTGAAAATCTTTTTCTCTTCCAGTTTTCCAAAGAAATTAGTCCATTTTCTTGGTGAAGAGAAACCAATCTGCTGTTTTCATAGGGTGAGTGATCCTTTGACTCTTTTATCTATTTTTTACCAACATCAGCATTTTATCAAATTATTGTATGCTCGCTCCAAGAAAAAATGACGGACTGCATGCACTTTCTGGAAGTTTTCTCTCACGTGGAACCAATATGTTCTGTTTACTTACTCTTCCCATCACTGGAACAGGCAGAAGGGAAGGTTTCTCTCTTGGATTTCTTTTTGCTGTTCACATGGTTTGTCTCTTGGGAGTGGTTATCCCATTGCTGTTGCCTTGCCAGGCTCACAGAGGGGAAGAGAGATGGCGTTTCTTTCTTTTAGTCACTGATGTGGCAAGGAGCCTGAGGCAGAGGGGAACCACTGGTTTTTTTCACATGGTGCATATTCCATGAATTGTCGTGTTTGTCGTGACAGAGTGTGACAAGTTGTGAACACTGGAATTGACCCTGGAGTTCATCTAACACAGCCTCTGTAGCTGGACCAGGTAAATGAGGTCCAGAGGGTTTCACGTCACCTGCCTGGGAACTTCTCTGACAGCAGAGGAGCTGAGATTATGAAACAGACATTTGACTCCCAGTTACAGGGGTCACTGTGCTATCTTTCCAATCCTGATTCTTTCTGCAGACATAGAGAATCACTAGTGGTTCTATACATGTAATACCGGCAAACTGATGATAACAGCCCTCGAAGGCCAGTGTGAGGAGAGAAGTTCTTTACCTGTTTAGCTTTCTAGTAATCATAAGTGGTGTGACCAAGAGAGTCTGGGAGAGTGGATGGATGTACAACTCTTCTGTATGGACTTCATCGGAGAGGGCATGCTTCTTTCTCACCCTTCCTAGATCACTGCATTTACAATGTCACATCCCACACTGAGCCTCGGGTGACAGCTAGACGCTACAGGTGTGTCAGGCCAGCTCAGACCTGCAAGCTGCCACTTGAGGCTGTGTGCCTGTGCAGTAATGCCTAATGGATTTCTTACAGTGCAGCACAAATTTGGCCCACTGTCATAGAGACTTTTGCAGAAGCAATTCTTCACTAAAAAAATTATGCTGTTTTTTACATGGGGTGTGATGGAGACCAGCATGAGGCCATGATTCCTGATGGGAGTCTTGGAAGGGGGTCCTGCCTGTGGTTCTTTTGAGGATGCCCTGCTCTTAATCATGCCCGTTTAAGTTAATGAACCAAGTGCATTTATTTCCAAAACATTTTATCATACCTCTGGTCTAAACGGTAATATTGAGAGCCTGTGTCTGCTGTTTCATCCCATTTCTCAATGAATGGAGGGTACTCTTCTGCCTTAACTAGAGTTGCTGTTAAGGGACATGCTATGTCTCCATATCCTATCAGAGCACAGAGAATTTTCTTCCTACCAGTGTGATAAATGGAATTTAGAACATGGATGGCTGGTTCGCTAAGGGATAGCTGTTATTACTCTTGTATTGATCTTTCTTGTCCCCAGATGCTTAATTAGCATGAATGTGCATTCATTAGAAGTGTGAACTTCAGGGTTTCCACTTCCTTGCTTTGTCCAAGAAAAGCCCAAATGGTTTATCCCCAGAACACACGATAGTATGATGTTGGTGGATGTTGGGATCTGAGGCACCTGTAGGAAACCTAAGGGTCTCTGTGCAATCGAGAGACAGAGACTGAAAGTAGAAGACTATTATGGGCTTAAGGAAAGTGGGGTAGTGCCAGTTCTGTGCCCACATGGAACAAACTGGTAGAACAGGTCTCAGACACCCTAAAGGGATCGTAAAGGCCACCTGGATTCATGCAGACCTCTTGCTGCTATTTGGGTTTCCAGCTGGGGTGGGATCAGAGGGAGTTTGAAACTGACAGTCAGGAGGCATCAAGTATTACAAACCCACAATATTACAAGCCATTTGCTGTTCCCAGTTGGGGAGGAGACAAAACACAGACTGAAGCTGTGAGTTTCTTATTTAAAAGTAGCTCAGAGGCTGGTCTCCACACATATGGAGGCCCACCTGCCACACGCCTATGTACCTGCACAGGGACACTTGCAAAGCTTGCGTCTCAGGGCTGCATTTCATGCTGTGCAGCAGGGCCGGAGCCTGGGACACAGCTGCTCTGTTTCTAAGCTCACCATCAATAGTGTCTCTTTAAGGGCGATCTCAGGAAAGGCTCTTGCCAGCGCAGTGATTTTATTTGCTACAGGCCAAGTAGCGGTGGCATGTATCGGTTCCATAGCAACATGTCTGTGCGGACAGAGGAGGAAGAAGGATGGTCACAGCCAGCATCTCCTGGGCAGGATAAGCACAACCCTGAGGCTCCCTCCCCCGCATTGCCCCCCACCTTATCCTGACCTGTCTTTCCCCTCCTGTAGAGGGCATGGACTTCATAATTGTTACCATCTCTCCCTGCTATTATCACTTGCCTCCTGTCTCCACCAAGCCTGGGCAAGGGCAGCGATGTCTGTAGTAAGGTTCTACAGCCTGTGCGAGCTGAGCTGGCAGAACACCCCAGCCACAGCAAGAGAAAGTAGGTGGAGAGCTTGTGCCTCCCATCAGGACCCAGTGGCCAAGCAGCGCTGTCAGAATGGCAGGGTGGATGTTGTGGTCAGCACTGCCAGTGGGAATGAATGCAGGAGTGTGGCAGTGGGACGCTACAGACATGAAATCTGGGGGAACAGAGGACCCATTTGCAGTGTTCCACAGGTTTCGAGACACCTCCCCAGTAGTGTGTACCACAGGCTGCAGGAAGACTTACAACATATGTGGTGTAGCTTCTCGGAGCTTCCACCAGAGGTGTGGTTTCTAATGGCAGCTTCCCCAGTGTGTGCACTTGGGTTATTTAACATTTCACTGATGCTTTTCTCATCTATACAATCCTCTGTGAAACCCTTATAATCACTCTCAATTTTAGCAAGTGCTTTTCCCCCCTGAACTCCTGAAGCATTAAAAACAATCTTTGGGGGCCTCCCTGGTGGCACCGTGGGTTGAGTGCCGCACTGGGAAGCATCCGCGGCACAGCAGCGTGAGTTCAATCCCTGGTCAAGGAGCTGGCCCACATGGCCCAGCAGCCCTCTCCTGTCTTGCCCGCTGCTCCCCTCAGCAGTGTGTTGCAGTGGATCTGCCTGTTCTGCTCCCCACTCTGTCTCTGGTGACTCCTCTCACCTCCCGCACCTCTGGCCTGTGCCCTAGCTCTTGTGTGCATGAATAAATACACCTTTAAAAATACCCAAAACAATCTTTGCCATCTATTGGGCTCAGATCTTGTATTGCCATCTCTAATTCTTAGTGCTTTATAACCTAGGGAGGCAGAGGCACCAAGGTCAAGAATCATCTGCTTGTATCGTCTTCTCTGATTCATCTGTCTTATTCTTCATCTTTTCTTTTAAATGTATCTAATGCTTATAACAGAGCCGCTCAGATAGTAACCATGCCATTAATATTCGTCACGAGCATGGAATAAATTCACTGCATCTCCTCCAGGAGGCAAATGTGCAAATACAGTGAGTGGACATGCTTTTAAAATCTTCTGAGAATAGACAAACTCGGGCAATTCTATTTCTAGTGTGGTTTTTAAGAGCATGTCAATATGAAATCACAAGGTAAAACTAAAGATTTCACATTTCCTCATTTTCTCCTTTGTGGCCGCCCACCATCAAATGTGGAGCCCGGGGTTTTACACCAACGCTGAAGACGTCCTCTCCCTCCCCTCACTCCCACATTCACTATCTATTGAATTTTCCGTCTTCTACCATTGGGGCCAGGCTTCTCAGTCAGTCCCCTCATAGTGTCTCTGGAACTACTAAGTAAGAGACTTGAAGGATTTTTCATTAAGGTGACAGGTTTGATAGATTAGGATAGTGGTTCCTAATTTAGTTCTCAGGTCTGTCAGGGGGAGGGAAGGTTTTTATCTTATAAAAACTTTTCTCTTAAAAGACCTCTCTTCCCGCCCCAAGTTCTGAGCCAACTGAGAAATAAGACAAGCACAATAAGGCAGATGGGGGCCCAAACGCACCTCCTCTGTGAGTGGTAACAGCTAAGTGAGTTAGAGGTTGTGTCTTAGCTTCACAGCCAAGGCGGGCTCACCCCCTCCCTCTTCCCCAGTCTGGGTCTCGTGACCGTCCACCTGCAGGGAAGTGTTGAGTCTGTGACCCGCTGCCTGTGTGAAAAAGGAAGGAGAAAGAGGTTAGATTCCCCCCACCAGTTCCTGCTCAAAATGACAGCTCTCCCCACTGGGAGTTAACATCACCCAAGGAGAGCCCCGGACTCTCTGACTTCAGTGCCTAGCCAATAACTCACTCTGCCTTCTTTGCTGGGGACGTGGGGGTGGGAAGAGGATAGATTAAGAGCCCCGGGGGGCTGCGGGGAGACCCTCCATAGAAGCGCATGGGTGGGGAAAGGTGTCTCCCTCCGGCCTGTCCACAGCTCTTATGTCCTGCACCCCAGTCGGCAAACTGCCCGCTCCTGCTCTGACTGTCTCATCCCCTGTGTTAGCATCACAGCTGTTCAGTTTACGTAGTGGTTTACCATTTTTTCAGTTCGTTGTATTTTATTTTATGCTCGTCTCTGCTCTTAGAATGTTTGTTGGTAAAAGCAAAAACCTTGTCAGTAGCATTTACTGCTGTATCCCAGTACATAAAACTCTACCAGACACGCAGGAGGCCTTTGATGAATATTTGTTGCATGAATAGATGTTGTTTTGTACCTCTTCTCACCCCCCTTACTTGCCTGGACATCCCTTGAGCCCCATCTTGCCCACCAAGGACCCATGCTTGTGGTAAGACTCAGGTTGGCCATCACCTCCTCTCTGCAGCTTGTCCTGACTTCCTTTCCTGCAAAGAGACAAGAAGCGTCTAGACTGTAACAGGAGCCATTTGTGCATGCTTCTGTGTGCACTTACACATCTGCTGTGCTGTGTGAGTGTGTGACTTTGTGTTCTCTTTCGCCTTTCACCTCCCTCTCTGACTCTGACTCTGTAGTACCTCGGTTTACTTACTTGTTTACAAATCTATCACCCTAACTAGGTTATAAACTCCTCAGAACTGGACTTCTTCTCAGTCATCCTCATCTCTCTAATATCTGCCTTGAAGAAAGCAGTTGCTCAATAAATAGTAATATTAGTGTTCTAAGCACTTGCAACATACTGTTATATCTTAGTACTTGAAATAACTTTCAAAGTATCTTACGTCTATTAACACATATAATTCTTATAGCAGTTTAACAAGATACAGTTTTTTTAAAAAAATACTTTATTTATGCATATAAAAACTGGGGTACAGGCCAGAGGTGAAGTGTGGGGAATGAGAGGAGTCACCAGAGATAGAGTGGGGAGCAAAACAGGCAGATCTACTGAAATCCACTGCTGAGGGGAGCAGTGGGCGAGACAGGAGAGGTCTCCTGCGCCATGTGGGTCCCCTCTCTGGCCAGGGACTGAACCTGAGCTGCAGTGGCTGCAGATGCTTCATAGTGCTATGCTTTAACCTCTTGCACCACCAGGGAGGCCCCACAAGATACAGTTTTAACTCTCATGTCACAGGCCAGGAGGTATTAAGAGATGAAGGAACTGACCTATAATTTCACAGCTAGTCCGATACCATAGCAGTTATTCTCTGCTGACTCTCAGAGAACGACTGTATAAATGAACAAATGAATGATCGAGACTCCTAGATGCCCTGACCTATGTCGTTAAGTAGGGTCACAGATACTGGGAGCAGCATAAACGAGTAAGAACCGTCCCCTTACTGACCTGTGACTGGCCTTATTGACATGGCGCCTTGGGAGCACGGCTGAAGTAAATGCATAGAAGAATCCCTCAAGTCTTGTAGCCACTGCACTTAATTCCTAATCAGCCATGCCAGCCTAGTGGTAATGGGTAATGAAAACAGCAATTGTTATTCTTTGAGGGGGGGGGATTATTTCCTAATGGGGAAATATTAAATCATCCATTATGAGTTAAACACTTGCTGTGTGTGAGGCTCAATGTAAAACTTGGGAGAAAGTGGGAAGCAGGAGGACAGAACTGGAGGGTAAAGAGGAAAAGCCTAGAAGGGTAAGCCAAGGTCACCGTATGTTAATCTGGGCCCGGTATAGATACAGGCAAGTTAAAGAAATAAAAAGAAGCAAAGGGCGGTAAGTAGGAGACCCTCTACAAGGCATTGCTCTCTATGATTAGCTGCCAAATGGTGAGCCTCGAGGAAAGCTGTTCTCCTTAGCACAGGGCAGCCTCGAACTTTAGCAGGAGTGCACCCGACAGTCTCAAAGTGGCTTACCAAAACATACGTCGATCCCCCACTCCTTTGGTTGCTGCCGAGGCTCCGGTGTCAGCCGTGGCTGGCCTGGGAGGCAGCCTGCTTCCACTCTCTATCTGACCATCTAGGCGCCTCTGTCACGATCCCAGGAGAGGAGAGGCAGACTGGAGAATACCCCAGCAATTAAGTGCTTCAGAGCTGTGTCCCGAAGGGACACGTGTCACCTGCTGCGCCCCAGATACTGTGTTTAGCCTTTTGTACAGCTCATGCCAGGCCAGTCCTCTTAGTCATTTCTATTTCTCTCCCATCTAGCACACAGTAGGTGCGCAGAGAATACGTGTAGGGTGAAAGAGTGTGCAAACCCAGGAATGACTGGTCGCTCTTACTTGATGGTGCTTGTGCCAGCAATGCCCATGACGGCCCCTGGAGCCCAGTTTGGGCTCAAGCTATTGATTGCAAGTGAAAAAGCACTCAGAGAAGTAGCAACATTAACCAGCCATGGTGAGTGGAAAAGCCCAAAGACAGGACAGAGTAAAGCCAGCTAGGCTGTTGGCTGAGCTCAGGCCCTGGCCTTCCAGACTTCAAGTGTGTCTTAGCCACATCCCCGGGCTCAGGCCACAGCGGACTGCCCGGTTCTCATGCTGTTGGTGCCAGCTGCCTTTCTAGCCTTTTCCTCCAAGCCTCCATTCAGGCATAGCTTCTGAACTAAGTAGAGGTCACGATGCTCTTAGCAATACCAGGGGTCTCGAAGGAGAGCCTTCCCAGCGTGCTTCATGGGTCCAACTCAGGTGGATTTGAGGTGTCCCCCTCAAACAGGTGCCCCCCCCCCCCACACACACACACTGCAGCCGACTCTTCCATGCCTCTCTGCTGCCTCTCACCCTGGCCCCACGCCGGCAGTGGTGGGGACACCGGGAACTGGGAGTCGGTGGTTACTGGAGACTTTGCAGGAGAGGGGTGACGTGTTTCACTGTTTCTCAGCAGCTTCCAGTGAGATTTCCTTCCCTGTGTGTTCATGGCCCCCGGAGATGGGGAGGAGAAAGTCAGAGCTGGGTCAGGAGCTTGTCGCAGGCGTGAGATCAGACTCAGAGAGTGGGTGGGCAACATTATTGAGGGACAGATGGGGGAGACACCACACAAGGAAGAGTTGACCAAAACAGCTGACTGTTTGGGTAGAGAAACGAGGGGAGGGAAAGCGCCACCAAGAACGGGAGTCTGAGCCAGGTGGCTGCCAAAGGTGTTTCTGTGTTGTGTTGAGCTTATTTTAGGAACAGCATCATTCTGTGTGTTGAGGCTTCTCGATAGGATTGTTCAGAGAGCCCTGGACCAAGGTAAGCCCCTTTGAGTAACTGAGTATTGCCTGAACCCCAGCCTTTTCGTTTTTCCCTTTCTTCTCTTGTCCCTCCCTCCCCAGGCTTCAGGAGCAAATCTTCAGTCAGCAGCTGAGCTGGAATTTCAGCTCCCTCCTGGCCCTCTAGTGGAGATGAATTGGTTTGAATGTGGGTAAGAAAGTAAACTGAGATGTGGCCTCTGAGCATAGCCCTGATAGGCCGTGGCCCTGGTTGAGGGGAGAGCCGGTCTCTCCTGCTGGCTCACCTGGCTCACACAGCCTCCCTACAGCTCTGGAAATGACTGGTAATGTTCTGCTGGTTGACCAGATTTTGCAAGTGAATAGTTCTTTTAAGCTTCCTCTGGCTACTACATGCCACTTTCTCAGTTTTTTTGGAATGACAGCAAGAGAACCAGGTTTGATTCCAGGGGGAAGAGATGGAATGCTGTTTGGCACATGAGAGGGACACTATTGCAATCCCGTTCTCCTTTCTGGGCCTAGTTACTCCCTTTTCATAGGTGCCAGTTGCTCTGGGCGGAGGCTGGTCTAAGGAGCTGAAGTTGTGTGCAAGTCACACAGAGGAACTCTTGGCTCTAAGAAGTTAGTGAGTACCTGGGCTCTGTGGGGCTCAGGAGTCCATGAACCCCAAATCTGTTTTCCCCGAACAGGGGCTAGAGCTAAGATGCTACTAGAGAAAAGAGAGCCCCTACCCTCCTGCCTTCCTTCCCTGCCTTCCTGAGGATGCTCTGGCCAGACGTTGAGACAATGTAGAGCAGGAAGTCTTTGATGTTCCGTCCCTCTCCTCAAATGCCCTTGGCCCTTCTGATGCTCGTTGGGTAAGACCCTCCTGCTTACCCTACCTGACATTAGAGCTTCTGTAGCATTTTCCTCAGACGGAGCAACGAATCAGATCCCTCTCCTCAAATGCCCTTGGCCCTTCTGATGCTCGTTGGGTAAGACCCTCCTGCTTACCCTACCTGACATCAGGGCTTCTGTTGCATTTTCCTCAGATGGAGCAACAAATCAGATCCCACTTGCTACACAAGCCCCTGGGCCTCCCTGATCGTGCCAGGCACTCTTCCCAGCCCACAAAGTTGCCTTGGTTTGTTAGATTGCTTTGTGAGCAAGACGCCCATGGAACAGCAAGATAGGAAGCCTCTATCATTTCCAAAGGAGATATGCGTGCATGCGTCTGTGTGTGTGTGTGTGTGTGTGTGTGTGTGTGTAAATGGAAAGGTTCAAGACTACTATGTTTTGTGTTGCAGGGAGAAAGTGGAAGTTGACCTTAACCTTTGGGTGCCTGTCTTCCATAGTCTCAAGTGAAGTTTCTCACTAGAACCAGAGAGGACTTGAAACATGTTGCATCTCTGGTGATATCTCTGTTCTTTTGATGTACTTTGCATAGAAACTAAAGCAGGAACAGGCTTCAGAGTAAGCTAACCAAAGCATCTTTGGGCTTTGATCACTTTCCATTAGCATGAACAGTAATCTCTGTCCTGTTGGATTTTGTTTGAAAGGACGGATGCTGTTTAATGAAGATAAACATGTTGCCGGGCATTTAATGCGCCTTCTCAACTCAAGAACTGAGAAATTCATCCTCACAATTAGCTCTGCTGGCAGAGAGGGGGTTCTCAATGCCTCAATGTTTCCCCAGCTGCCGGCTGAACTTTGAAATGTGCTTGCACTGAAGAGCAGATACAGGACAGGCTTCCTACTTGCATCGCCTTCCGGCTGAATGCTGCATCTCAGGGGTGTTTCAGCCACATCTTGCTAGGTAATAGTTGGTCAGAAGAAAGTAGAGCACAAGGGGGACACATGGTTGCAGCTGCTAACAAATTCCTGGAAAGTGATGCTTGCTCCTTTCTGGGTAGGTGGGGGCTGGCAGCCTGGGGGCAAAGGAGCAGAGTGTCCAAGCCATTCTTTCTACCCGTCTTAATTAATGCCTACTCCGTTGTTGGCTGCTGTCGCTGTGACACCTCTTGTCTTGAGGGAGAGAGGGCACGACTGTCGCTGTGTACGTCTGCAGACCTGTGGGTAAGGCTCTTTGAGAAAGCGATCACAGACCCAGCTAGATACTTTTCTCAGCCTTCCTATTCCTCTTCATTCTTGGACATATTGGGAAGAAAAGTAAGACTTGCATTCTAGAGTTGCTTCTATCCAAAAGAGAGTGACTTTAAAATGGTTAAGGGTCTGCCTGGTGGTCTAGGGGTAAACCTCAGTGTTATTACCACTATGGCCTGAGTTCGATCCCCGGCTAGGGAGCTGACCCACAGGGTGCAGCAGACCTCACCTGCCTCGCCCACTGCTCCCCTCAGCAGCTGTATTTCAGTAGATCTGCCTGTTCTGCTCCCCATTTTGCCTTTGGAGAATCCTCTCACACCCCCCCTCCCCCCGCACCTCTGGCCTGTACCCCAGTTCTTCTATGTAAAATTAAAGAAAAACATAAATGGTCAGAACTTAGAAATAACATTTTTTTTAAAACAGTGCTTGAAAAGGTAGGTATGTTGGCGTTGTCCTGGAAAAATGGGCTCCTAATTGAGAAGGAAGGTAAACAAAGCCATTATTCTGCTTTTCATTTAAAATGCCTTACTTTAGAGTTGAGGGGTGATTTGAGATGTTCCTGTTTTCACATCCAGCTATTTCCTGATTCTGTGATCATCATAAATTCCGTTGCTCCAAAACATTAGCGCAAATTGTGTCTTCTGCGGGAGTCATTTACCGATACGTGAACAAATGGTGTTTTATGAGGAAGGAGACCCGTGTATGAAAACTCTTCAGTAAAACCTTTCGTATCAGCCGTGGTGGCAGAACTTCTGAGAAGCTGGCTGGGAGGGTAATCACATCTCCTCTGTGGGGCCTAGTGGAGGGGGCCTGTGTTCTGCTGCCAGCTAACACCTGGCTGCCTCAGGGCCTCCTCCCTGGTAATTAAACCTAGAGTCTGTGCGAAGATTAGAGGGATTCTGTGAGGAGAAAGTTGGGGATGGGAGGGAGAGAGCGCGGTCAGAGCTTCTCCCTTATAAACTGTGGGGCTCAGGGCGCCAAGCTGCGGGAGGCCCCCCTGCTTGTGGAGGAGCAGCAGAAGGCAATGGGGCGGCTGGTGATTTTCCCTTCTCACTTCCGGTGGCTTCTCCTCAGAGCCAATACATGCTGTTTCCTTCATCCTCCCCCATCTCATTTCCTGCTCCCTGGAGGACACTTGTGCGGTGAATGTCTTCTCAGTGTGAACTTTTTTTTTTTTTTTAAAGATTTATTTATTTAAGCATACAAGAGCCGGGGTACAGGCCAGAGTGCGGAAGGTGAGAGGACTCACCAGAGACAGAGTGGGGAGCAGAACAGGCAGACTGACTGAAATACGCGGCTGAGGGGAGCAGCGGGCGAGGCAGGGGAGGTTTGCTGCACCATGTGGGTCCCCTCCCTGGCCGGGTATCGAATTTGCGCTGCTGTGCTGTGGATGCTTCACAGTGAGGTGCTCAACCAGCTGTGCCACCAAGGAGGTCCTCAATGTGAACTTTTGCGAATCTGAATGAGAAGTCTGGAGAAGAAGGTGGAAGTTTCAGACTTGTTGGTTGCTGACTGGTTCTGAGAGAGAACACATTAGGGGGAAGGTGTCAGCATCTGAATAAGGGAAGTCCATGGCCCGAAGGCAGCCTTGTGTATCATCCCCTCATCCTGCAATGTGCCATGATTCAGGCATATTCACTTAAATACCTATTGAGTTAAAAAACAAAGGAGTTGAAGGATAATTGCACATCATTGAAATTGTTAGCTCTGTGCCCATTCGTGAGGGGGGAGGGAGGAAAGAAGCCAGGAGGGTTAATTCACAGTGCAGATATCATCTGCTGGAATAATGGAGCCAGCCTGGATATGTGTTAATGCCCTCTAGTGGCCAGCATGGTGCCCTTTGGGTCGTCTCTCTCCCGACTTGTACCACTTCCCAGCCCTAACTAAATGAAGCACCACTCCATCTTAGCGGAGTATGTGACATTAAGTCTGTGTTTCCTTACTATCATTCGTCTACCACATAGAAGAAATCAAAAGCTTTGTTACAGAACAGAGAAAGTAGTGTTACTGCTATGTCAAAATAGAATAAATCTTAAATCTGTAGCACATCTGTATAAGTACTGGCTGTGACAGAAAACCCTTTAAAATCATGATCTACGGGCCTCCCTGGTAGCACAAGGGCTTAAGCACTGCACTATGAAGCTGTCCCCTCGAGTTTGATCCCCGGCCAGGGAAGTGACCCACATAGCACAGTAGATCTCCCCTGCCTCGCCCGCTGCTCCCCTCAGCAGTGTGTTTCAGTCCATCTGCCTGTTCTGCTCCCCACTCTGTCTCTGGTGGATCTTCTCACCCCACACACAACTCTGGCCCGTACCGCAGCTCTAATATGCATAAATAAATATTTTTTTAAAACTCATGATGTAAATATTTTCACAGCATCCTAATTCACCAGAGAGGGGGAATTGTATGAGTGGCAAAGGGGGGCAAGCCCTTTGCCCACTTCCCAGCCAGCAGTGGACAAACTTTGTAAAACTACAACATCCTCTCAGGTATTTAGTTGGCAGAGCACAGTGTGTTTTCTTCATTTGGAAGGTGGATATATTTAACCTCCTGTTGTCTGTGAAGCTTTAATATAGTTCTCTATAGTTAAAGCATTATTCACTCACAATTATCTTTGAATGACTTGTGTACATTGTATCTTGTTTTGGTGGCTTTGTTTTCCTAGTCAAGTCCAACCAGCCAAGGGCTAACTGAGTGGCCCCTGTGGGTCTGATCTAGTGTACAGGAATCCCCGGGGATCACATTCAAGTGCAGGTTTGGAGTGTGCAAGTGAGGTGGGTCCCCAGAGTCTGCATTTCTAAAATGTTCTCAAGTGATACCAGTGCCGCCGGCCCACAAATCGCACTTTGAGTAACAAAATAATGGGTGGGTAGCAAGGTGCTAGGTGATATGGTGATGCAGACAATGATCAGCAAAGAGAATGGGGTAAGTATCCAGTAATTATGTGATAAAATGTAAAATAAAAGTGAAGACATTTATTTTTTAAAAGATTTATTTATACATGCAAGAATTGGGGTGCAGGCCAGAGGTGTGTGTGTGTGGGGGGGTGAGAGGATGCACCCGAGACAGAGTAGGGAGCAGAATGGGCGGATCCACTGAAATACACTGCTGAGGTGAGACAAGAGAGGTCTCCTGCGCCATGTGGGTCAACTCCCTGGCTGAGGATTGAACTCGTGCTTCAGTAGCTGTGGATGCTTCATAATGCTGAGCCTTAATTCCTTGCGCCACCAGGGAAGCCCCAAGACATGCTTGAGGACTTGGAAATAGATCACTTTTCACTGGGAATATCGGGAAAGCTTTCATGGAGAAGGTGATTTTGAGGTTGCAGCAGGAATGAGCAGTCAGATGAGTCAAAAAGCACAGATACTGAAAAACAAAGCGTGTGCAAGGAGCTCATTTGTGTGTGATGAGAAAGGGAGCTGCAGTTGGAAAGGTTAAGCTGAAATTATTAATATATGAGAGACTGTCAGGCAGTCTGGGATAAAACTGGACTTCAGGAAGCAAAGAGGAACCAGCCACGAGAGTTTGAAACAAGAAAGTAAATCAGTTGAAACTGCAGTTTGGGAAGATAAACGAGACCTATTGGAGTGGGGAGAGATGTCATTTCAGACCTGAACTTGAGAGCACAGATGACATGATTATTATTACCGACAGGGAAGACAGACTAGATTGGACATGGAGAGAGATGGACCAGACTTCCGGGAGGGCCACGGGACCACAGTCCTGGGCGGTTAGGAATGTGGTTGCACCGTAACTTTAAGCAGGAGAGTTCAAATGAGCGATTGAACGTATTTGAATAGAAAAATGTCCTGAATGAGAACGCAGATGTTATTTGCAAGAGACCATCCTTGGCCATTTGCTCTAAAATAGCACCCATTCTTCTTTACTGTTTTACTGTTTTCATAACATATTTGACTATCTGACATCAGGCTTTTTAATGCTTTTGTGCTAGTTTCCACAAAACGCTGGCCTTTGTGGCCAGAGCTCACAGTCCACTGAAAGAGACAGACAATGAGCGTGTAATAGATAAATGTAATTAAACATGAAGAAAAAAGAACAGGGACACCCGCGAAAGGATAACAGTGCAGGAAGGAGGTAAAACCTCTCCTGGAAGATGACAGTAAACGGAATGTAGGCAGAGAGTTAGTGTATGCAAAGGGCTGGAAGCGACAGGAGTTTGGTATGTTCAAACTACAATTCAAGTTCCAAATCTGAACTTGAACCATGTGGCTGGAAGCTAGAGTGAGTGAGGAGAAGAGACGAAAATGAAGACAGAGTAACGACCCACAGCGAAAGAAGTGCCGTGGACTTGAATAAAGGAGATTTATTTATTCCAAGGTCCTGGCAAGTCATGGAAGAGTCTCAGCATGCAGGATAGACTACAGGATGGCTGGTGGGTGTCACTTCCAGAGAGGAAGTCACAGTGCTTTGAACCCGTATGGTGGCAGTGTCATCAGAGAGAAGTAGTGGGTTAAAGATACAATCTATCCTCACGTGTAGCTCTGTAGAACGTGGAGACTTCCGATGTGCAAGGAGCATATGAAGGTGATCGTCAAGATAATCCCCAGTTTCTCAACTGAACAACTGAGGAGGTGAATGTGTCATCCACAGAGGTGAGGAGAGCAAACAAGCAGTAGAATTAGGAAAGTGTTAGTAAGTTCAAGGTACTTATAAGACATTGTTTTTAAGATGTATTTATTTATATAAAAGAACTGGGGTGCAGACCAGAGGTTCAGGGTGGTGAAAGGACTCACCAGAGACCGTAGGGAACAGAGCAGGCAGATCTATTGATGGGCAAGGGAAGAGAGGTCTGCTGCGCCATGTGGGCCACTACCTTGGCCGGGGGTGGAACTCGTGCTGCAGTGGCTGCAGATACTTCATAGTGCTGTGCCACCAGGGAGGCCCCTAAGACATTTTTTTAAAAAATTGTGATATACATAACATGAAATTCACCATCTTAACTGTTCTTAGGTATATAATTTAGTCATCCTAAGTAGTCCATATTGTACATCCATCCCTAGGACTCTTTCTTTTCTTCTTGCAGAACTATGACTCTGGACCAATTAAACAGTAGCTTCCCTTCCCCCCACCTCCCAGCTCCTAGCAACCACCACTCTTTTTCCTATGAACTTAACTACTATGCCAAGTACCTCACAGAAGTGGAATCATGCAGTATTTGTCTTTGTGAGGGACTTATTTCACTGGGCATAATGTCCTCAAGTGTCATCTAAGTTGTTTGTTAGAATTTCCATCTCTTGTAAGACTGAATAATATCCCACATTATGTAGATACTACTCTATTTTTCCAGGCGTAGACACTTGGGTTACTTCCACCCTTAAGCAATTGTGTATAGTGCTATTAGGAACATTTGTGTACAAATACCTTTTAGATTCTGTTTTCGAATCTTTGGAGTATATATCTCAGAGGAATTGCTGGGTCAGATGGCAATTCTATTTAAAAAATTTTGAGGACCCTCCCAAACTATCTTCCAGAGTTAGCTGCCTTATTTTGTAGCCCACTGAAAGTGCACAAGATTTTCTTCATCTTCACTCAAATCCTTATTATTTTCTATGTTTTGATGGTAACTATATAGCACTGAGATTTAACCCCTATGCCACGAGGGAGGCAGGTGCCTTTCATTGAATTTTTTGGCCAACTTGACTAGTAATCACTTAAGCACTATGTACAGCAATCAGATTTGAGCTTAAACTATTTAGTCTTAGATACATACTGGAAATCCTAGATTAATTTAGAAATATTTTTAAAATTGTTTTCTTTATATATGTTTGACATCATTTGTAGTCCCCATGGAATTCCCAGCACCCATGCACCATCACCTCAGTCCCTTGTGCTCTTTCTGCCCTTATCTCAGTCCCATTCCCAGACCCCATCCCCCACAAGTGCCTCTGATTTGTCTTTATCTTTTTGATTTTGTGTGTGTGTGTGTGTGTGTTGTGATTTGATTTTTTTTATTGTTATTGTTCTTTTACTTGACCCCTTATTTGGCTCCCTTATATCCCTCCTAAAGTTGAAACCATCTGATATTTTCTTTTGCCTTCTGATTTATTTCACTGAGAAACATTTTTTTAATATTCATATTAACATACATTTATTTACAACCTTCATCTTTAATATTACAGTTTTCACTATATTTTGAAACACTTTGTGTCATTTAGTGTAGTTTTCTAGAATATATCATTCTGACTTCCATCGAAATGGCTTGAGATACAGTATGACTAATATCTGTGTGACACCATCACCAGAAATTTAACTCAAGCTACAAATATCTACTTCTATATCCACTGGTTATATTTTTAATACATACTGGCTCAAACACATCCCATAGTCATATAAGTTAATAGGCATGGATACAGGGAGACATATTATATTGGCAACTGATACTCAAACAGTAGTTATGAAACAATATTATCCAGAGATCTTTTCCCCCATTCTTCCAATGAGTGTGTTTTCATGAACTATACCACTGACTGTGTTGTTTTTAAAAGCAATCTTTGAACTGCCTTTGTATCTATAATGGCATCCAGTGTTTGTAACTACAGAATCACACTTCCAAGAAAAATTACTAGTTAAATATGGTTTCTTCCTTTAAAAGCATTCTTAGGTGACTTTCATAAGCATGCAAAGCTAGCATTGATCGAGGGTGTTTCAAGAGACTGTGTTTTCTATGAAGAGTTTTTTATTGTTCAAAATGCAATATAAGGAAACAACAAATAATATGATGAACTTCATAAAGGCTCAAAATTAACGAAGCAATCTTTTCTGAAGGGAGCGTTTGGGGAAAAACTTCCTTAGATCCAGGTATGCGTGTAAATTATAGACTTCACCTTGGAGACTTAGTGGAAGTAAGCAAGAATTTCCATACAATAAAAGTCCACAAACACTTAATTGATTTAGCCCATTTCTCCTAAATGTCTGTTAAGGAAAATACTTGCCTGGTATTTTGAAGTTCATTCACTTCTAGATGCATGGGAAGACTTTCAGTATTCATTCTGACCTTGCAAAAATAAGATTGGATCTCCATTTTCCCATTCATTATTTATTCACTAATTTCAAATATCTTCTATATCAGAAAGTTTCTAAGGCCAATATAATTGGAAATCAACTTTATCACTTTGAGCAACATAGACAAGAATAGTAACAAATTTGAAACAAAAAAGCTTTGCATTAGCTAAAAAAATTAGGCAAAGCCATATTGAAAGTTCTTTACCAAACATCTCATTGGTTTGATTCAGTCATTGAAATTCATTATATTCTACCAGTCAGTTTTTCTGCAGTGATAGTTTGGGAAAGGAAGATAGGACTCTAAAGAAGCCATTTTAATAATAACAAGAAGGAGGATGTATTTGGTTTCCATTTGTCCATCCATCCACCCATCCATATTCTTTTGTTAATTTTTACCCATTTTGGATGATTACATAGTATTGAATAATTTTATACATTAATCATGGACAATCCTTCTTTTTTCTTAGCATAGAAAAGAATTAGGTCAAGGTAAGTACTGTAAAACTCCTTTTCCTTTACCTCAAAGTTATGAGCTTTTTGTCTCCTAATTAGACCCACCAGTCCATAATTCATCATTGAGACTCCACTGAGACAAGTAACGATAGTGTTCATTTCGCATCTTTGACCTGGGAATTGCAAAATGATTTACCAACATTAACTCATCAATCCTCCTAATAAAGCTAAACAAGACATTAATATTTTGAACTCAGTATATAAATGGATTCCGTGTTTTCCAGAGAATTTAAGTCTCTTGGCTGTCATTAAATATGGAGTGAGACAAAGAATTAAAGATAAAATTACCTTTTCTGAATTACTATTAGGTAGCCTGACCTACACAACAATGTCTTGTTTTCTGGAAATTAAAAAAAGGGGGGAGGGATGGAGACATCGGCTTTGCTATTAAAATCATACTAGAGGAGAATCATAAAACTCTCAAATGACCATTTTCTTTATGATATTCTATTCATCTTATTTTGTGCTTGATAAAACGATGTGTTTGAAATGATACAGCCAGTGCTTATGGCCACAGATGAGTCATGGCGTGTGAACAAATGAAAATAAATCACCAGCCAAAAGACCAAACTTCTGTGTTTCCCTAGAAATAGTTCTCATTTTCCCAGGATTTTTGGTGTTTCTTCATTCCTGTGTAACTCCACTTTTGGTAAACCCTGATGCCAAGATTTTTAGTTAGCTTCCTGCCAAAACCATGATGCTCTAGCCTGGGTCTCTCCTTAGGGCTGGACATGTTCTGCAGAGGAAGCAAAAAGGAGAATAACAAAAGCAAGTGTATTTAACAAAGGAAACGGGACAGTGTACTGTTAGTTGTAACATCATTCACCCTTCCTGCATGTGTGGAGGCTTTGATGAGAAAGCAGTGATTTTTTTATAACTCATTTATTCTGGCAAGTAAAGCAACACTAAAATTACTTAAATGCTTAAAAGACAGAAGCATAATAGTTTATGTTCTCAATCATCTTAAGTTGCCACTGAGACCCTAATTTGCTTTCGTTACGCTATTGGTTCTCCTTGAGCAGGCTCTGGGAATAGGGACCAGTGTTCACGGGTCAGTCATAATGCAATATTTCAGGAAATGTAAGTACTCTGTAAATAGTTAACTGCAGTTTTGTTAAGGAACAAAGACTGCTTTTTCAGCAAATCTGGCTTGGGTTCACGTTAAGTCCCCCTCTCCCCCTTTTTATTGGAAGGGGAAATTTCAAGATCTCATTTCGGTATTTAACTTTCTATTTTAGTAGGCTGCCGGTGTACTTATTCTTCGTGTGAAGCCTACATGTGTTCTTTCCCTTGTTAAGTTTTTAAGGTTTGCGATGCTCAGCCTCCCCCAGTAATAGCGTGGCTGCCAGAACCCTCGGCCCATCTGAAAGGAACCATTTGTTGTTGTTGTTGTTGTTCTGTTGTCTTAACTCTTGGTAAAACAGAGTTTGGCAGCAGGGTTTTGGTGCCTTTAACTTGGCAGATGGTAGGTGCCCTGTTGGCTTGGGAGGGCTTCATTGCCTTCTTGCAGTGGAGGATGCACGGGCAGCCTCATGGGTGTCTGGGTATCTGGACTGACCACAGCTGAGAATGAAATGTTGAGAGCATCGGGCTGAGTTTTTGGCCCCTCGCTCAGTGGCCTAGGGTCCTCGGAGGGTGTGTGTAATTAGCTGCCGGGAAGTGGAAGGCAGTAATAGTGACCCAAGCTGGAAAACAGAGCTAGAGCCAGAGCTCCAACAGTGGAGGTAGGACAGCTGGGCACAGGAAGAGAGTCTGAACCAACCAAGCTGAGTAGACTAACCGGTGCTTCAGCTCTTTCCCAAGAGGACTCTTGGCCAAGGACAAGGAGCTGGTGAACGTTGGCACATCAAGGAGGTCGGGAATAGTTAACCCTGTTTTAATGTTAATTCTCCCCACGTGACTTACACATGGACCAGCTGAGGCCAGAGCAGAAGAGAGACGCATGGGTTTAGCTGTTAGCATCGGATCTAGTCCTAGGGTCTCGCTTGCCAGAGTAAGTTGTCACTTTTTTTTTTAGGTCCTTTTACTTTACTTTGCTTTACATTCCTACTCAGGGTATGATCAAGAATGTGATCAAGCTATGTGCCATCCTAAACTAAAAATCTTTCTGTACAAATATGCAGTGTTAGCCAGCTTTTCTAATTCCTCCAGCTCACTTGTAAGATGTACCATAGATATCATGATTAATGTCCTGGGGAGATCAAAAGGAATCACTGCTATTATTTTGTGCCCGTGTGCGCATCATGTATTAATCAAGTCATAACTTCAGAAACGTTAAGCTGTGAAAGCTGGTGTCGCATGGATCACATAGAAGCTGTGTCTGCTGTATAGTACACACACGGCTGCTCCTTCAGTGCTTAGACCACGAAGCCCCAGATTATTCCTAGGAGTGAAAGCTGACTCCTGACAATACAAATTAAAAGGTATCAGTAAGAGCCTCAGATAATCCGAAAATTTGAGTGTGAGCAGCTGAAACGGCCAGTGAGCAGTTTCGTAGCTGGGAGTTTGGCTGACCACGTCTCAACCACATGGGCCACATGGCTCACTAAGAAGTGTCCTAAGTGCGGATGAAAAGGCATGAGAAATATAGCAGGTGGGAGCAAAAGGGAAGTGAAGAAGCTGGGTATTCCACACCCTAGGTCATTTAAGCTATGTTACTAAGACTTCAAAAAATACATTCACGCACATACACACACACAAATATCAGTTTTGCAGAAATCATGTCTCAAATTTAAGCAGCCAAAGCTATGCTACCAGAGTTTCTTTTACCAAGAATGAAATGAGTTCTGGAGTTGGGTGGTGGTGATAGTTTGCATTGTGTGTCTATTTAATGGCAATGAACTGTACACTTAGAAAAGACTAAATAGTAAAGTTTATGCTATTTGTATTTCTCCACAATCTCAAAAAGTATGTATGTGTGCATACATATGTGTATGTACGCTTATATAAATGTTTTCCCGTGGTTTGATGAAAATACATCTACCGTGTCTCCTGTTCATCCATCTTCACTCATTCACTTAACAAATATTGTTAAACCCCTGTTACATGCCAAGACCTGGCCTAAAAGGTAGGATAAGAACAATATACTCTCTGTCCTTGAGTTACTCACAAGTCAGTATAGGGTACAGCCATAGGAACAATTATTATTGCCAGCATGTTAGAGCAAGGGAGAGTGAATATGTGGAGTAAATGCTACTGTGTATAGTTTAGGGATACACGTCAGTTGTCAAGTAGGAGACAGACATGATTACCTGGTGAGGGACAACAAGGACAAGCATGGGGAACTGACAACATGGTTCATGGTACATGCAGAAATTACTGCATGCACTAATGGATTAGTCGATGGTGTGTCCTTTGAGGGTCCCATATGCCATGTCAAGTAGTTTGAGCTCCCTAGACCAGGAAGTCAGACCACATTCTCAGTAGCTAAGGACTCCTTGCCCCTCCCTGCACCCTCAAAGTCACAGCTTTAGAGTCCCTGGTGATTGATTCCCAGTCAATGTGAGTAGCCTAAATTTTATTTGTCCTATGTAGTATGTTTCTATATCAGATTTTATTTGAAGAAGAATTTTGGCTTAAAAGGAAAACACATTTGACAATCACTGCTATTGTTGATGAGGAATGACCAAAAACTTTTAGAGTTGGTGACAATTATTTTTGTGTCTTAAAAATTAATATTATGCATTCAAAGCAGTGAATGTGTTTTATCCATTCCTCAACCTTGTACCTTGCGTGGCAGAACTTTGCCCAGGGTAAAGTTTTAATAGTCCAGTGGGAATTATTTTGACCATGTGATTTGTTTGCGATTTAAATAGCATATTGCTCAGTAACTCAAAAAGAATTTGTAGAAATATAAGCTAGCTTTCCCCTTATTCCCTTTTTCTTTATATAAAGTGGACTGTAATCATTATTTTCTGAGTTTCCTGTCTGATTTTGAGACATTAGCCTTTGTAATTTGATGCCTTAGACCTGGCTGACAACTCTGGTTCTGTTTGGAAGATTGAAGTTTGTGGAAAATAACAGCTAATTGTATTTTTTCCATGCATACAATGCTATTCTGGACAAGTTTTGTTTCTTTATGGACGATAGCCAGAATCCTACTTGTTTTCAACTTGTTTAAAGGCATCAGCTTATACAACATATGTATATGTTCAGTTGAAGATAAAGGATATCATTATTTTTAGCCTATTACAAAGAAAACCACGTTTTCTTTTAAATATCTTGATATAAAGTAATTTGAACACAATTTCTGCACAAATCATTTTCAAGAGATTGGCTGTCAAGTGTATTTTCTTAAGTAGCACTTTCAGAAGAACCAATGAGACTTTGCAAATTTAGATATATTCTAAGCTTGAAATGTGGTTGAAGATGTCAGTTTTTAAACAGCACTTTGAGAAGCAGTTAGCTTAAAAGTATAGCAATTCAGAGCACACTGAGAATGATTTTGAAGAGTAAGTCTTGATATACTGCAAAGAAAGTTGACAGATTCACTACAATTAGGAGACAAGCAGGTACAACTCCCACTTGTGAAAACTTTTCTCAACTAACTTCTGATGCCAGTCTAAGAAAACCTCCAGCAAACCCTTTTCTACTTTCCAGCTCTTAACTCTAGTACACAGAAATTCTCCTGGTTTCTCTGTGTGCCAATATGCAGACATAACAACATTACTATTTACCGCCCTTTTATCTTAACGATGAATAAATCAGGTCTATGAAAATGCCAGGACTGAAATGCATTTTCCCATCAAACCTGGTATGTGTGTGCATGCCTGTCCATGCACGCGTAGGCTTACATATTTACTTGAGTGCACCATGTAGGAAAAAGAGGAAAAAGGGACTTGAAACTCATGTCCCAGCTTCTAACCTCCATAAGCAGTATGTTTTATCACTTCTAACTTTATCCTAATATCCTACTACTGTGTAAGGTTTGTGAATGTACTCTAGGCTTCGGCAGGCAAGATGATATTACACGGAAGTTGTACCTTCTCTATTATAAGAACCTGAGTAATTAAATATTGGCAATCTTTGCCTGATGTCCTCTGGTCTTACTGATCGAGCTTTTTAATCATATGTAGGCATCAAATTGAATCCATAAATGATTAGTTTTCAGCATTTTTTTATGCCACAATAAAGGTATTTCCTAGTCTGTTGCCAATCTTAGCACAGACTAGAAAAATTACTACTCCTTCAACATCTCTGAAAACCCTACCAAGGTGCGTTGTTGGACTCAGGTCCTGTTTTCCTGCATTTCTATACCTGTGAGGGTGCGTTCCCTTGGAGACACACACACACACACACAATGAAAATTAAGTACAATAAAAGGTAGGGGCCATACCCACCATTCGCTTTAGTGAGTAATGATATTGCCCACCCCATCTTATAAGGTAAAGACTGGGTAGAAGGTGTGAAGTTTCTGCTCCCTTTGTGGGTGAGTCTTGGCACTAAATCATGTGACTACACTTACAATGGCTGGTATTTTTTAAAATTATCAAGAAAACCAGCATATGAGAGACTTTGAAAGGAGAAAAATTGCACTCACACCCATTCTCTGTCACCTCCAACTTTGGCTATTGGACTTTTGCTTCATCTCTCAGAGTTTGTTTCCTCATTGGTTGTATAGGAATCACTTTCATGGCCTGTTGTGAAGATTAAATGAGAACTAATGCAGAAAATTCAGGTTTTCTTTAGTTTTAACCTGAAATGGTAAAACTTAAAAAAAAATTGGTGTAAGTTCATCTCTTACTGCTTGCAAGGTGGCAAGAAATACTCTGACACTGGGAGTGGAAGGAGTAATAGCAACCTCTGATCATTGCCTTTTGACACACTCCCCACCTTGTCTGCACAGGAAATTCCTGTTACCTAGTCTGCTCCCCAGAACAACTAACTGAGCTTCTCTTTTGGGTGACTGTATGTTTTAAAGCTTCCCAGATATTCACAATATGCAGCTGGAGTTGAGAACTGGTCATCTGAAAATTTCAGTTCTTCCAGTATCTGAATGGGGGATACCCTGAATTCTGCAACCTATGTTTTATTCTTTTCACTGAAAAATAGGGACTTAGACATCATGTTAAAAGTGTATTTCTTTCTTTTTATGAATAGATTATTTAAAGCCATTGTCAATAGGTAGGTATCAGGCAGGAATAGGCAGGAATAAGAACAGAGGTCTCTAAATATCTGAGGGCAGGCACAGGTCACTAAGAGCAGAACAATGAGAAACAAAATAGAATTAAAATAGTAGAAAAGCCAGAAGTTTCAAGCTAGTGCTGCTTTGGATACTGTTCTTGCAAAAGCACCACTCAAGCTAGCTGATTTCCTTGAAGCTCAGGATTATGACCCTGGTGGGCCATGACTCTTGAAGACTTGCTACCTCTTCAAAATGTGAGATGAGGAAAAACAATGTATTCATTTATACTCATTGTACCCAGTCAGTTCATTAATGATAATTTGCAAAATTATGGATATATAGTTAAAGAAACCAGTTTTTTAAAGAGAATAGACTCCACACTCAAAAACTCTTGACTTCTTTTCAATAAATGATGCTGGGACAGATGGAAAAGTCACTTGAGACACATGCAGAAGAATGAGGTTAGACACTTTCCGTACACACACAAATAAGTTAAAGTGGACCGCCAAGCTCAATGTGAACACTAAAATATAAAACTCTTAGAAGACAACATGAGAACAGATTTTCAGGACCTTTGATTTGGATTCTTAGATGTAACACTCAAACACAAGCAACATAAGGGGGGAAAAAAATCTATTGGCCTTTATGAAAATATAAAACTTCCATGAATCAAAGACACTGTCAAGAAAGTCAAAAGATACCCAACAGAACAGGAGGAGATACTTACAAATCATGTATCTATAAAATACCTAGTTTCTAGAATTTGTGAAGAACCCTGAGAACCGAATCTAAGCACATTAAGGAGATACCCAGCAGCATGAGTGGTTAGGGAAATGCAAGTCAAAAATACAGTGAGATGCTTCATGCCCGTTGGGGTGGCCATAAAAGAAAGGAACATTACAAGTTTTGGCAAGTAGATGGAAGAGATGAAAAATTCTTAAAATGGTGTAGAGAACAGTTTGGCAGGTCCTCAAAAAGTTAAACAATTTGCCGTATGACCCAGCAGTCCCACTCCTAGACTTACACCCAAGAGAACTGAAAATTGGTATTTGAACAAAAACATGTACGAGAATGCCGATCGCAGAATCATTCTTAACAACCAAAGCAGAAACAACCCAGTGTCCTTCAACTGATGAATGGGTAAACAAAGCATGGATGATACATCTAATAGAGAATTTGGCCAGAAGAGGGAGAAAGTACATGCTACAACGTAGATGAATTCTTAAAACCTTATGTTCAGTGAAGGACACCAGACAAAAACGACCATAGAGTATGGTTCTGTTTATATGCAATGTCCACAAGAGGCAAATCCATAGACTAGAAAGCAGATTTGTGGTTTCCAGGGCTGAGAGACAGAAGGAGCTGGAGTGACTATTGAGTGGATAGGGGGTTTCTTTTGGAGATGAGAAAAATCTGAAATGAACTAATAGTGACAGTCACAACGACATAGTGAATGAACTAAAAGCCACTGAATCAGGGTCTCCCTGGTCGCTAGTGTTAAATCTCAGTGCAGTCACCCCTATGGCCTGAGTTCAATTCCCAGCCAGGAAGCTGACCCACATGGCGTAGCAGACCTCTCCTGTCTCAACCAATCCTACCCTCAACAGTGTATTTCAGTGGATCCACCTGTTCTGCTCCCCATCCTGTCTCTGGTGTATCCTCTCACCTTCTGCACCTCTGGCCTATATCCAAGTTCTTCTATAATAAATATATATAGAGAGAAATATATATATATAAATAAATTAAAAAGCCACTGAATCATACATTTTGAAATGGTGAGTCTTACCTCAGTTAAAAAAAAGTCTCTGATCCCATCTCCTCTCCAAGCCTACATGTGACCCTAAACTTAGGATTTAGCCATTACTAGAGGGTCGTTTGTGATCCCACTCTCTGATCCTGTGCTTATCCCTCCGGCATCCAACTTCTGCAGTCATCTACATTAACCTGAGCTTCCTCATCAGTACTCCCCCACCACTCCCCCTAAGGCTAGCTCACAACAGGCAATGGAAACCTTCTTCTGTAGACTCCACACCCACATTTGCCCCAGTGGGAGCTCTGGGGCCTCTTGCTTACCCGATGTGATCAAACTAGAAGGCACCTTTCAAATTTCGAAGTTAGAAATCTGATTTTCAGGGTGGCCCTGGCCTTCTAGCTGGACTTAGCCCATTGTAGAATCCAGTGAACTAAGCCACGCTCACTTGGAAATGGAAGAATGCGCATAGCATTTCCCAGCAGGCACAGGTGATTCTTGCAGACTCGGTAGAGTGAAAGTCACACGTACAAAAATGTAAATCTGTGTTCGAAGATGTAGTGCTGTTACTAGCAGGGCTTAAGTGCTTTTAATTCTGGATAATAGATAGTTGGTTCTGATGACTTTGATCTCTGAGCCTAGTGAGTGACTAAAAGTGGAAGGAAACTGTATTAATCGTTCTCTTAATTTTCTTTTTCTACCCCCACCACTCTTTTTCTGCTGGGGTCAGCAGAAATGGAAATCTTTTCTCCTCCTTTTTAGATCAGTATTATTATGATTATATTGAAAGACCTGGTTGGGAGGAATGCTGCCATCTGAATTAAAAATAGCGTTTTATGTCCTCCCACACGGCTCTTGAGTGCTCTGAATGCCTTTTATAAATGCAGACTTTCTGCCTGGCTAGATAAAAGAAGCTGTCACTTCATTTCCATAACGAAGTCATTCCCGGGAGAATTCCATTGTTTTAGCAATAGAATTTTTGTAAAAGGCCTCTTATTTTGCCTGAAAAAGGTAACAAAAATGAACTTTTGAGAGCCTATTCGATGAAACAATTAAGGAGCAAGAGATTTTCTCCTCTTTTTTATATGTTAGGAGTTGTAAGTGTGAGAATCCCCTGAGCCACGGTATTAGGATAAACCCCAAAACCTGGAAGATGGAGAGAAGAAAACCTGTTATTCTTTCTTCTAATAAATGTGGGGGATGCTATGCCCTGAGAATGCGTGTTCTAGAGCTGTGTGTCATGCAGATGTGGCTGCTTCTAGAGAGTTCGAAGTCATTATGTTTGAAGAGATACAGGAAACTTCTACACTGCTTATTATCTAGAGAAAGTCCTTTGAATGTTTGAGAAAACATGACCATGGGCTATTTCAGGGCTCTGAAGGCAATCTGTGAGTGCATCTTGCTGGGGTACCTTGCACAGACAATAGTAGCTATCGCTCCCTTTATTTGTGTTTAAGACTTTGTGGTCTGCAGACAGAGAGGTACTTCTAAATAGTGTTCTTTGCAGCTGGTTCAAGCTGTCCTGTGTGTGTACTTGCAGTCAGTGACTCCCTGCTCCCCCAAACTGCACACAACGAGTCTTTTCTCCTGATAGGGCCCCAGGTTTTGAATGGCACAGTCATAGAAAAAGAATAATTGTATTGCACGGCACTTCCCTGGCACCAGGTAACCCATACCAATGTGTATCTGTCTGCGTTTCAACAGGTAATCTGTAGCCTTACTACCCAGCAAAAGACATTTCTGTTCCTGCTATTCAAGCTGAGACTTTTTGAAACTCAGTCTTTAGCTAGAATAGTTTTATTAAGCCTCCTCTAAAAGAAGAAAAGTTTTCAATGGTGCCTTTGTCTCGCAGTACTTTTGTTCTGATTGCATCAGAAAGTTGTAATATTTAAACAAGGAGGCGGCTACCCAGAATATGAAGAAAATAAGGAGTTCAAAATACAGTCATTATATTTGTTGGCCTTTAATTTAATAAAACAGAGAAGAAAAGCAGGCATGTTATTATGGAAAATCCCATTGGCTAAATATTATCCAAACATAGGCTACTTAAAATGGTTGCTGACATAGAGTTTGGGAGATTCATTCTGTTTCTTAAAAATCTTTGAATTTCCTTTGACATTGTAACTTGCAAAGCATGATTGGAAGTCCTGGTTGTAGCCAGGCTTTTTTGTTTTACACAATAATATTTCATTACATGGAAAGGAAGTTATGGCTTTGATAGGTGCTTCCTGCAATTCTAATTTTAAGGACTTTGGTGAATGCTGTTTCTTGTCTCTGCCCTAAAACGTGAGGAGAGTTGGTGCCTCCCTGGTGGTGCAAGGGGTTAAGTCTCGGCACTGTGAAGCATCCTTAGCCACTGTAGCACAAGTTCAATCCCTGGCCAGGGAGGGGACCCACATGGTGCAGCAGACTTCTCCTGAGTTGCCCTCTGCTCCCCTCAGCAGTGTGTTTCAGTCCATCTGCCTGCTCTACTCCCCACTCTGCCCCTGGTAAATCTCCTCACCTCCCCCCACCTCTGGCCTATACCCCAGCTCTTGTATGCATAAATAAATAAAAATCTTAAAAAAAAAAAAGTGTGAAGATGGGTGCATGTGGCTTTTTTTTTTTTTAAACCTGGACTCACCATTTGTGTTTTGTGACATCAAGCCAAATAAACCACGAGGATGCGATCATATAACTTGCAGTATCGTGACAAAGGCGGCTGAGAGGGGAACATCTGAATTTCTTTCTTAGAATTTTTGTTATGTAAAGGAGAGGGAGAAGAGCAGAAACTGAAAGGGAAGAGAGGGAGAGGGACCCCTCACACCATGGCTAATTCATGACCATGGCCGCCCATGATTTTGAAATGCTTAATTCATGATGGACTCTTGAAGCACAAGCTCTATCCCCGCCGTCCCCATTTTCACCCAGTGCTTCTGCCACACCCGCACTACTCACTGCCTCTCTGGAGCGGCCTGAGTAAGGCTCACCGGGCAGAAGCTGCAGCCTGAAAGTAACCACAGTGTGGGCTCTGCGCTTCTGGATTAAGGCTCTTCTGTCTCCTGAGCTCAAAGTGCTCCTTTTGGGTCTGAGCAACTCCCTCGGGAGCAGAGTGCTAAATAAATTAGCCCAGGAAGAAGTTGTCAAGAAGGGACCCATGTCACTTTGGCCTTTAAAATCCTAAATTCCTGGAGATATTGGCTCTATGGATATTCAGTGTGGATTAGATATTTCTTATATATATTTTCCATGTGATTCTGACTATGCAGACGTACTTTTCTCTGGTTATGTAATTACGTTTCTTTGCAAACCTTGCTGTGCACCAATAAGGAGATGTGACCTGCATACAACATAGGCACCTGCTGAGTCTCTGTGTATGTGGCTAAATCCTTATACATAGAGCTAATAATAGCTGAGCTAGTAATAGAAAACAGTGTCATGGATGAACATATCATAATTTTTTTAAAGATTTATTTATGCATACAGGCCCTGGGGTACAGGCCAGAGGTGGGGGGGAGGGGTGAGAGAATTCACCACAGAGAGCAGGGAGCAGAACAGGCAGATCAACAGAAGCACACTGCTGAGGGGAGCAGCAGGCACAGCAGGAGAGGTCTGCCACGCCATGTGGGTCCCTCCCTGGCTGGCAGCAGGGATCGAACTCGTGCTGCAGTGGCTGCGGTTTGCTTCATAGTGCGTTGCTTAACCCACTGCACCACCAGGGAGGCCCATATCATAATTTTTTAAAGTTTGATCATGTGATTTTTTTTAGCATATTTTCCCTCTCTGATTATGTGTTCTCTGGGTAGACACTAGTTTTCGTATTTTATTACCCAAACAGAAGCCACATAGTATCAACAGAGACTGCCCCATGTGCTGGACATCTAAGCCCTGCCGGTTTTGAAAAAGGATTTTATCATGGATAAATCACAAATGTTGAGTGAGAAGGAATTGCATGGTATGAGAAATAAATCCTGTTCTTCAGAATGCCTTAATTGTGGGTTCATCCCAAATTTCACTTCCCTCTAAACTATGTACTTTTTTTCCCCTGAAATCCCACTGGACACCCATACTCTCAGGAAAGTTCTATAGGGCCGTTGTCTGTGCTGGGAGGAGCTGTTGACCCTCTGTGAAGAATACTGATGCTCCTATCTAAGCCAGGGTATGGACAGGCTGTGGCTCTGATGGACTGAGCTTACTCTCACAGAGGAAGCAGTGTGAACTCTGCAATTGTCAGTAGCCCTGGCTACTTCTCTTTCTTCCTCCTAAAGAACATACGAGTAATCAACTTTTGTCCTGAGTTGGAGAAGAGAGACTCTGTTATAACATTTCATTGATTGAATAAACAGCTCCAGTGTTGTCTTTTGCAAGGCCTTATGCAAGTCGCCATAAACAGAGCTCTCTTACGTGGTAATCACAGCGTAAGGAGACTTGAGGACATGTCGTAGTGACAGTAGCATACCACATTCTCAATCACTTGTCAACAGGTATTTACCAAGGTGTTAGCATTTACCAAGGCACTGTGAGTTTCCCTAGAAACACATGTCTTCTCAGAGTTCACTCCAGTCTGCCAGGGGAAGTGGTGCCTATTTCAGGATGAGGAACAAAATAATTAGTATGCTAAGGAAAAGGAATAAAAAAAAAAACAAAAAACGTAGGCATTCATATCTGATGGAGGGAAAAAAGTACTTCTAATTAAGAGGATAAAGTGACGGGAAAAGTAGGATTTGAGTGGGTCTGGTGAGTAAGGCTTGAGTTTTGACATGTGGAATAGAAATATGGACTCTCAGAGATGAAGAGGGAAGCTCCGTTTGGCAAAATCATGCGTAAGAGCAGACGTAGGAAGTGAAGTTGGAAAGCAAATTGGGGTCAGATTGTGGAGGTTGTAAACATTGGATTCGAAAAGACTTCGAGCAAGATTCCTACAGCATCGTTGGAACCAGTGAAGACTGGCATGGAGGAATTGTGTTACATCATTTAGGGAGTTTGAACCAACAGCGATGGATGACTCAATGGTTTGGAGGGAGGGGGACAAGAAGAGTGTTAGCACGTGCCATGTGAGGAAAGCGTCTGAACTAGCGTGGCAGCCTGGGAATGGAGTGCAGGATTGGTGGGTTTTGACAATTGATGGAGCGAGGGAGAAAGAGAAGGAGACAGTGATGCCATTAGCATGCATCAGAAATGAAAGAGGAGGGCTGGTTTGGGGAAAGAGAGATGGGAGGTTTTGAAACAGACATAATTAATTTATGCTGTATATATTCAGCAGCTTGTTGAGAGATGCCAAGACCCAGCATACAGACTTAAAAACTATAGGCCATGAGAGGAGATTACTATAGAAAGAGAAGAGAGCTTAGCCAAGCATGTAACCTTGGAGAACACATATCCTAGTGTTAGAAGGAGTAACGGGAAGCACACAAGCTGAAAAAAAGCGGAGCAGCAGTCAGAATGATAAAGGAGCATGTGAATAGTACCATCTCTAAGAAATCACTGAGATTTTGTGGTTGCAAGAAAAAAAAAAACCAAAAACCTTCAAAGTGATTTAAGCAAAAAAAAAAAAAAAAAAAAAGTATTCTATCACATGCATTTTTAGTTTTTCATTGCTGCATAATACATCACCATGAACTTAGTGGCTCAAAACCACACCCCTATGTTATTTCACTTTCCACAGATCAGAAGTCTAATCACGACTTAGTTGGATTCTCCACCCAGGTTTTCATAGGCTGGAATCAAGGTAGTACTGGACTGCATTCTCACTGGGGCTTGTGTGGTTCAGGCTCATGTGGTTATCAGCAGAATGTATGTCCTCGTGGTTGTAGGGCTGGGGCCCCATTCTATTGCTGGCTGGGGATCAGGGGCCATGCTTAGCTCCCAGGGTCACTCTCCAGTTCCTTCCATGTAGCTTTCTCCCCTCCCCTTGTATGTCATCTCCTGCTTTGAATCTCATTCCTGAGAGAGCTTGTCTCTTTGAAAGGCTCACCTGATTAGATCAGACCCACCAAGAACAGTCTTTCTATTTTAAGGTCAACTGACTTAAGACTTTAATTTTACCTGCATAATCTCTTCAAAGCAGCAATATCCATATTGGTGTTAAATTGAATGAAAAGGAAAAAGTGTGTGTGCACTAAGGGACAAGGTAATCCCGGGAGCCATTTCAGAATTTTGTCTGTCTCAGTCTAACTAAAAAATGCAAGGGTAAATCTAACTTTTGCACGCTGGGACCTGGAGGGACTCACCAGATTTTCTTTCAGCTGTGTTTCCTTTTCCAGCATTCTCAAGTGGGTTTCTTCAGAGCCGATGAGAACAACTCTTAGTAGACCATGTCTGCAAGGTTTCACTAGGAGAGGACACCTCATTCCTCCACTCCCACGCTTCTCCCTAAAAACAGCCATCACGGTGAGGGATACTGTATTCTGGTTCTTAAGTACTAAGTTATATGCCATTTTTTGGAGTTGAGGGTCTTATCAGCCCAAATAGCAAAGAGAAGAGGGGAGAGGTTGTTCCAGAAAGTTGCTATTGAGACAAGAATACTAGTCCAGTAAATAAAACAAAAGGAAGTTGAAGGTGTGGTTGGTGAAATGTGTCAGATATTATAAGAGAAGGCAGCAGAAAAAGTGCCCATATTTAGAAGGCAGAAAACCATTTTTGACCTTTGAAAAAGAGGTAGTTTAAAGACCAAAAAAAATGAAAAGATGGAAATCAAATTCTAATGTACTTGGTGAAATACTTGCATTGAGTTTACAATACATGTTAGCATGGTTGTGTGTGAACTGGAATGAGGTGACAGCCATTTGGGAATGTAACCGGGTTTAGGGAAGGTCTTTTGGGAATAGCAATGACTGAGTATGTTTGTAGGCAGAGAAATTTCTAGTAGAAAGGAAAAATAGAGAGAGATGGAGGGCAGAACTGGCCCCAACAGGCCCTGCAGCCAATAGAACAGGTAAGATCTCTGCAAGAAGGGTCACAAAAAACTAAAAGTTTCCCCAGATTATAGTATGTGCTATGTTGCAATTTCTTTTAAATTTTATTTATTTGCATAGAAGACCTGGGGTGGAGGCCAGAGATACGGGGGTGAGAGGATTCACAATTAGACAGGGTGGTGAACAGGTGGCTCTACTAGAATACACTGCTGAGGGGAGCAGCAGGCAAGACAGGAGAGGTCTGCTGTGCCATGTGGATCAGCTCCCTGGCCAGGGATCAAACTCAGATGTAGGGGTGGTTGCGCTGAGGCTTAACTCCTAGACCACCAAGGTGGCCCTGTGTTATCATTTTTATCATTTGTCATCTCTTTGGAATAGACAGATACCATTCCCTCTGGTGTAGCCATCTTATAGTAAATAAATACACCAGAAAGACCCTTAGCCTCTGTCTGGCTAGGTAATTGACAGCCTTTGCCTGAGAACAGAGCTTCTCAATCTGTGGCCCCTGGACCAGCAACATCATCTCAACTGGAAACGTGTTAGAGATGCAAGTTCTCTGGCCTCCCCCCAAGCTACTAAATCAGAAATTCCCAGGATGGGCCCCAGCCCAGCACTTTAACAAAATTACCAGGTTTTCTGACTGTGACTCAAGTTTGAAGTCACTGGCTCAGAGCATCTGCATCTCTCCTCCACGTACCATGGGGGTTTCTGAAATAGTGACTTTCCAAGAGCTGTGATGAGAATCAAGGATTTAGATTGCTGGTGGGGGGGAGTTTGTAAATCTTCAAAGGATGTGGCAACGGGTCAAAAACCACTGGTGACTAAACATGCAATGGATTGGAAGGCCGTGGGAGGAGAGGAGGCTAAGTTACTACATTGTTCTCACGTTTCTGTAGGCCTTTCATTTGGATGATAGACCTCATAGGAGCTCCAAGTCCCCGGAAGTCAGAGAAAAGTGAGAAGGGCTTAAGGTTATAGATATGGAGTAGTGCTTCCTTTGGAGGAAGGGTTAAATCGTAGAGCAGGTTTTGGCTCTGGGTCGTTTCATTTAAATTCAGACTCTCTTACTGGGCACTATTGGGAGGCTGCAAAAGAAGGGCACGGCAAGGTTTCTTTCATCAAGAAGCTTATAAACTTTCTGAGCCTTTAAGACTTAAATAAATCCAGTGGAGTATAAAAAGACAATATAACAGAGCACGGAATTGAAAAGGACCCTGGGTCAAAAATTGTGTGGCGGGGACTGGAAGTGCCGTGGGCAGTCAGGGGAAAACAGGGCTTTGCGTCATTTTCTCCTCTGGACAGACCATGAAACTGTCAGCCTGGTGTAATTTCCCAAGTCTGCCGGCGGGGCTGGTGGACAACTTGACTTCAGTGCCTGCGTTTGCTTGCCCTCTCTTTTCTTTCTGAATTTGCTCACGCTTGTCAGAGCTACAAAGTCGAAGCAAGGGTTTGCATTTCAAGACTGAACTTTTGGAGTATTAATAGATTTTGGTTACATGGGAAACTTTGTAGGCAAAACTACATTTCATCTTGAGGATCTTAAATGGAAAGAGACTCAAGTAGAAGTTTGGTTTCTTCTTGTCAAGCCGACTTTGGACTTTGAAAGTTACTCCATTGCTGGGGAGGACATGAACGAGCCTGTCTAAGAATGCCTTCGTTTTGTAGGATAAAGAAAGCAAATTACTGCTTTTCCTTCATGGAAGAATTTAGTTGTCCCAGATCTGGGGTGATAGAGAACAAGAAGACACTTCAGATGAACACAATATTTCCATTGTGGTTTTTTTTTTTTTTTTTTATTTCTTGGTCTCATGCTACTCACTTGGCTGAGTAAATAGATAATAAAATCAAGAACCAACTCAGGATACTCTTGAAGGCTGGCATAAATGGCAATGAAGTCCAGGTGATAAATAACAAAAATATCCGAATAGTCAAGAAGAAACTAGCAAATTTGGAACCTGATGCAGGGTACTAGAAGATGTTTTTCAGAAGTTGACAAGCAGGGTGATCTGTTTTTAGCCCTTTTTGAGGAGGGCTTTCTTAACTCCAGCTGTGACATGCAGGTGTTAACTGAGTGCTTCCTTTTATTTCACTGTGATGGTGGGTGCCTCGAGATGCATTAGGGAGTCAGAGTGTGCCTTCCTGTCACATCAAGTTTAATACCGACGTTGAATGGCATTGCTCGGGCAGAAATGACTACTGTTTGCTGTCTGATGGCCCAGCCCTCGGAGAGAAGAATTCTCTCTTATTTCAGGGCATCACAGAACACTTCCGTTGTTCATTTCTTATTGAGATATAATTAACATGTAACATTCTATAGCATGATAGTTCCACATATGCGTCTATTGTGAAACGAACACCGTTAGTTAGCATCGAGTCCATTTCCTGATCGAGGACACCCGGTTTAAATGACGGGGCAAAAATGCAATACTTCGTATTTCATCAGAGTGTATACTGTACAGGCTTTCTCGGAAACTCCAGGCCTGGTTAACTTGTGTTCATTTTTCACTTCCCTGCTAACAATGTTACTTTGTAAGAAAAGCCTTTTTTGAGTCCCGCCTTCTAAATGAAATACCCACCTTATGGCTGCAAATCACATTTATTTTTCTTTCATAAAGCCCATTTGATTTTCAACTTTACGTATATACTGAAAATTGTATATTATGATTTTTGAATCTCTGACCCGGTCCTTGTGTATTTTGTTCACCTTTATGAATAGAGAACTCGGTGAATATACACACACCAAGTACGGTTTTATTGAGCAGTTGAATTACTAAGAAACCATGTAGACTGTATCACTATAATAGCCACGACTAATTATACTAGTAATAGAGGCCTTCTTTCTCTCTTCTGTCCTGATTCTTCTATATTTTATCTTTGCTCTTTATTTTGAGATACACTTATTGGTGTTTTACTGGCTCCCAATTTCAATTATTCATCATTTCCTTTTTTTGAAATCAGAGGCTACTTCTTTTCCCTCAAAAATAATATTACAGCACACAGCGTTAACACTGCAGATCCCACTGCTTTGCTCAGTGTGTTCTTATGGCTTGGAAAAGAAAGTATGACCAGTGCTTATGGCTCATTTATTTGGCAAGCAAAGCAGAGTCTGGCTAGCACGGAGGTACTATGTTTCCTGTCATCTCCAAAGCCACGCTTGTTAGTCTCTCTCTTGCAGGAGTACACAAGTCAGAATAACTTGATGACATTGACCCAGGAAACCCTGTCTTAGAGGAGGGGGAGAAAGTCAAGGTGTGGAAAACATTAACGGTGAGAGATCTAAATAGGCCTTTTCTTTAAGAGCGGTGAACAAAAACGTACCCGTTCTTCTCCAGCTGCCCTCTGAGCTACTTCTGTGTGTAAGTGTTCTCCTCGGTGGGCAGAACTGGCACAAGCCAAGTGGAAAATTTCACAGCCCTGCAAACCTCCAGTGTCCTGAACTCTGCAAACCCACACTCTGGGGGAGCCAGTCGTGTGGCGTGGACCTCACGATGATGTGCCTGAACAGGCTCGCTCGCCACCCTCTTTCCCCCTCCTCTTCCATTCCCGCTCGCTCCCAGCCTTCACTTTCTTCCTCCCAGGGATTCCAGACGCCTGCGTTTCCGGTCTTCTGCTTCTCCGGATCCCTTGGTACAAGGGAAGTTTTAGCACAGCGACCCAGGCAGACTTTAGGGTGCCCTGGGGATTGTTGATACCTAGCCAGAGCCAGCTTTTATATTCTGGCTCAGAGAGCAGCAACAGCTCCGATACCACTAATAATACTTTGTGTTTACATAGTGCCTTTCTTCCTGGGAACTGTGAGTCCTTTGCAAGAGCGATCTTATTGATCTGCCCAACAACCCAGTGAGGTATGAAAATGGCAAAAAGTCATAGAGCCAGCTCCCTCCCGTGCTGCAGAGAGCAAAATCAAGTGGTCAATTTTGAGGCTGTGTTGCACGTTTGCATCTCAGCGGGGATTCCATCTGAAGTCTCCTGGATTGGCTTCAACATACCCCTAGGAGGGGAGAGTGTACAGTGTGGGGTTTGGCAGTGCTACCCTGGTTCAGTTTTGGCAAGAGCCAAAATCCCACAATTTTTAGGAAAAGGGTAGTGGGGAATGGTCTTTCATGAGCTCTCAATTAGTCTAACTGATCCTGAGGCTTCATTTGTGGAGAACGAGTGACTGGCTGATGCATTTACCTTTCTCTCTCTCTGCTGTTCTATTCCCATGTTAGATTCCTCTCGCTGCTGTGTGAAAGGAGGAAAGAGCTCGCCCGCCCGAGTCCAGGAGCGCTCTAGCTGCCCACGGAAGTCTCCATGGTGAAGGACAGGCTGGGGCCACTTGTGAACAGAGCACAGTGAATGTTGTAAGTTAACAAGAGCAACATCTGCAGCCGCTCGCCTCGCCAGGGTCTGTGAATCACTGGGTGTAACTGAGCCAGGGTGATGAAGGGGCATTAGCATTAGCTCTAGGTGATCATCCAATTAATTTCCTTTTTTAGGGGAGAGGTTCTGTTTTTATTTGCCGTGAACTTGCCTTTCTCTCAGCTTCTGTGGGGCGCTGCTCATTATCTCCTTCTGGAATGAAAGAGTGGAATACAGTGATTCTTTCATTGCAGGAACGCCCTTTCTTCTGGTACAGTTAAAGAGTATCAAATTTAGAGCAGCTTCTGAAGACTGGGCTGACCCGGTGCTTTTAGGGTGGTGGCTAGGGGGTAAAATCCTTGGGGCTGTGAGGTGGCAGCCACAATTTCTACCCAACCTTTGTATTTATCTGAAGTTTTTTGATTGGAATTAATTTGTTGCTGGCTTTCACAGATCTGAGGGATGCAGCTGGAGTGTGACATTTGAGGTGCTTCTCTTATTCAAAATGGACTGTTTTACGGGTTTTTTTCAGGTTACTGGGTTGGGATTTTGAGAGTAGTAGTTTCTGCGTGTCAGCTGCTGGTCACCTTTTGTGAGCAGTTTCAGTATCAAATTATAGAAGAGCTGGCACCCTGCAGGCCTCGAGGAGCTCATCCGCCATGAAATTCTTGGGTTTCCCCAGATCTGCTGCTTTCTGTGGATTTTACCTCATGCATAGACTGTGCCACAAAAAAAGTTTGCAAGAGTTTTGACCGGGAAAGAATATAGCTATAGGAAACCCTGGCTGACCTGTGAACAATATTACCTTTAAATTGTAGAAAATAAAGAGCCAGTTTTGACTGGGTTTTGTGGTGCATGTGTGTTTGAGGGGGGGGGTTGTATTGGTAGATACATACTTTATATATTATAGATTTGTGTGTATATATTACATAAATCCTTAAGTATGTATTTGTGCGTGTATATGTACATATTGTCTGTTAAGTTTTCAACTTCTTAGTAATTCAGTTACAACTTTTCTAGGTGTTTGTTATCAATTTATTTTTCCAGTTGTATAAAAGGTTTTGAAATGGAGCATGATAAACTAATACAAGGGAGTTTAGCAGGGAGAAAGAATATCAACGCTAAGGGAATATTTCCAATAAATGGTTTGATTTCATTTTTTTTTAAAGTTTATGTTCATATTTCCTCAGGTAGAAATAGCCAGTCATATTTTTTTAAAAAAACCTTGTAAAATCTAAAGTCACCCCATTATAGTAATCGATGGTAGGAGAGACTGCCATTTTCACATGTTCACATGTTAAATGTTTCCATGTTGTATGTGTGATCCCACTGAATCGAAGTGCACAGCTCCTATAATCAATTGACCTGACTTCTAGTCCTGATCCTATAGTCAAGGTCAAGTTACAAACTCCTGGAGTGCTGTTTGTCGGTATCTGTATATTCCACGCTGCTCGTTTGTCCACCTGTTAACACCTTGGTTGGGTTCTCCCTGGTTTGGGTTCTCTGTTAGAGGGAGAGCATCGTGTAAATGTACTTTAATACTAAACAATCTCTTATTGTGAAGTTTCTCTCACTATCAAAGAAAAATTTGAGTCGTGTTAGATTTGGGTGCCACCATAGCAGTGTGTTTTACTAGAAATTATTTTCTCAGTCAGGTGGATGTTAGAATATACTTCTGGGGATTTTTTTTTTTAAGCATTTTTATTCAGTGTCTTATGAGAAAGTTCCTTGGGTTTCGGGTTACATTGAAATGAGCAGTACAGTTATTATAATCAAGATAGCTCGTGATTCTAATCTGATGGTGGTTTTCTTTTTTTTGAACCAGTGCTTTGAACTGCTCATGTGATACCCTTTCAAAACTGAAACATTAAGTGAGGTTTTCAAAGAAGTTCTGAAGTGTAAACTTTAGGATGCCATATGGCCAGCTTAAAGTCATTTAAAAATCCTTCTGTAAATAAAGTGGGTTGAGAGAGGAAGAAAATACTCAATTCTAGTGATCTCCTTTCGTGCTGAGAACTTTCTCTTCCAGATTGCATCAGCTTGAAAGGGGTGTCCCAATTTTCTTAGAAAAATTTGAAATTATTAACCTTTAGATAGCTTGGTATACTTTTACAATTCCGAGTTTGTATTTCCCCATCCACTTGGTGTTCTCTGTGCCATTTCATAGGGTAGGCGTATGACCGTGGCATATGACTATTTGGTTAATAATGGCAGCAGCTATTGGAATTAGCAGTTTCCATCCTCAGCAGTCCTTGTAGGAGTGTACCCCAACTCGTTACCTCCAAACACTCCTGACTTGCACCCATTATCCACCTCTGGAATTGGCTCCCTTCTACCAGATGGACTTTTCTCCTGGAATGGTCTCAAATGCGCTTGAAGACATGGCGGTCTACAAGAAAGGCAATGAAAACTAAGTATCAGGAGGCATCGTGATAACTAAGTATCAAGGCTGTGTGCATGGTGCCCCAATTAGCTGTATCATCCTGAGCTGCCTCCGACCCCCGGGGATGAATGAGAGGAAGTTGAGTGACGTCTGGTGGTTCTACTGGTTGTGAGTGTCAAACATTGCATAACCTCTTGGATGAGGTAGATGAACCTTGCCCCATTTGGTTTGGAATGGGAATAACACAACTTCAATTCATAACTGCTTCGAAAACATTGGCCCACAGTCTCAGGGTTATGAAGAAGAGAAAAACGACTGTTATGTCAGGTACCATCACCCTTCCCACAGGACCCTCCAGGCCACACATGACAATTCAGAGGTGTTCCATTGAGTACTGTCCAAGAATGTAGCTTCAGTCACTTAAATTTAGGGTGCACACTCTTTGGTCTTTTTGAAAATGAAACCTAAAGTGCTTTTGAAATGAAATAATTGTACGTCTCCAGACTCAAGTATTGCTGAGTTTCTAAGCAGGGAGACAGTGATGTGTGTTTCTTTACTAAACTTCCCTGATTCCTTGAGTTGGGCTTCTCCAGTTTCCAGTTTCAAGGCAGCCTTACCTGACCTGTGCAGAATAGCATCATTCCGTGCATCTCTAGCCTGTACCCTGCTTTCTCTTTCCTTGCACACCTTACATATTTTACATTTATCTGTTAATTGTCTCTCTTCTCAACTGAACCGTAAGCTCCATGAAGCAGGAATATTATTATTATTATTATTATTATTATTCCCCGGTGAATCCCCAACACCTTACATGCTGCTTCATCCAGGGTGCCAACATAGCTGTTGAATAAACGTCTAAGGCCAAAGTAAGTGTTTTCCTGGACTGCCCACATGTGGATCTAACCCATTAAGAAGAGACAAACCTAAACGTGGTTCTGATGAGAATTGCCTGAATCTGAAAGAACTTTGATAGGATGGGGGTAGCATAGAGAGACTAGCCTATTTTCTTTTCCTCAGAAGTAGATGCTAAATGTCTATGATGTATATAAATGATGCGGGGAAGGAAACAATTTGTTTTTAAAAAAAGGCTTTAGGGAACTCTAAGAGAATTTGTGGATTTTCCGTACTTCTTAAACAATCCTGTGCTGTGTCTGTTTCCTCCCCTTTGCCATTTGAGTGGTTTGCTGCATCAGTTGACTATTAATGGCCTGTCCTGGCATTCTGTGGATGACAGTGGTTGCGTCACTTATAATCACATCATTTTATTGTTGTTTATATTGAACTTTTATTCCCAAAGTGGGAGCCAAGCATGAAGTGCTGCATGAAGTCTACCTAGAAACTCACCATTTTTTGAATGGCATCGTTTTCGTGTTCTTTGCTTTTGAATGTGGCTCAATTTGGAATGAGGGAACAGTGTTCTAGAACCATATCATGTCTTTGTGGTATGGAAAGGGAGGATCGTAAACACTTTCTTAGGGAGGCATCATCCTACCTTGCTTTTGAGGATAGCAAATGTAACAGCTTCTGGAAGTTTGTGCATTGACTGGCCCCCTTTCCAGAATAGCTTCTCTTTGTATGTTATTTTGCAGAAGCAACGGAAGGACATAAGAAAACACCTCTGTGCCTATTTTGACAGCACTAGGCTGGCTTCATGAACTTTGAAAAATAGGAGCTGAATTTCTAGTCTCCAGAGTAAAAGAATTACACATACATACTCTAATAAGAGCGATTTGGGGGCCTTCCTGGTGGCGCAGGGGTTAAAGACACAACGCTATCAAGCTGTTGCCAGCCACTGTAGCGTGAGTTCGATTCCCAGCCAGGGAGCTGACCCACATGGCGCAGCAGACCTGCCCTGTCTTGCCCACTGCTCCCCTCAGCAGTGTATTTCAGTAGATCTGCCTGTTCTGCTCCCAACTCTGTCTCTGGTGAATCCTCTCAACTCCTAAACCTCTGGCCTATGCTTCAGTTCTTTTACACATAAATAAATCTTTAAAAAATAAATAAGAGTGATTTGAGAATGTCCCTATGTGACTGTCAATTTGTACCTTTTACATTTGCATCATTTTACTTTTACGTATGGTATCAAACTCTCTTGTACTGCCATAAAAAAGAACTGAAATAGAGAAGGGGGTCAGGAGAAAAGGGGAGCTATTCCTGTTAGATAAATGAGGGAAAATGGTCCCCTTTCTGGCCCCTGCTTATAATGGGCCTGCTTGTTATAAAGGCAGAGCCCTCACCGGGTCTACACCCGCCGGTACTCTGGGAATTCCTGTGTAGCCTCAAGTCCTGTAGTGTTTTCCACCCTGCCCATTTTTCCTCCTTTCCCAGTCTTCCTCCCTTCGCTTATTGGTAGCGCACTGATTTCTGGCCCTTGAGCTTTTGGTGGGAATTTTGCTACTTTTGAGAGTTGTCGTCAAAACGACTTCCTGAGTCTACTAGCAAAGTACAGCATCCTGGACACACCCTTCCCCTCGGCATCCTCCTCTCCAAGGGCTCAACTTCCGCTCAGCTCTCCTAGAGAAGGAAAGCACACGGAACATGCAGAGATTGTGGAAGGAACATGTTCATGTAACTTCTACAAAACTCATGTTCTGTGGAGAAATCATCAACAGGTTGTAAGACAGCTCTCTAACTGAATCGTGCCGAGGTTAAAAGTCGTGTATCCGATTTCAGTTTAGAATTCACTAGATAAATCCTATTTACTGAAGGACAGCTGTGTCCCATGGCGTGCTGAAGTGTTTTGGTAATACACTGATGAGTAATTATGTTTGCTGCCCCCTCCCCAGACTTCAGGATAGCCCGTGGGAGGATGGACAGGGCCTGAGAGGTGCTCCGAGGGAGCTACAGGCAGGAAGCCTCCACGTTGCCAGGGAAGGCTTCAAAGACTGCTGAGCATCTGAATTAGGCCGTGAAGAAGACATTGGATTGAACCTTGTGTGTGTGTACCTTGCTTTTGAATGTGGCTCAATTTGGAATGAGGGAACAGTGTTCTAGAACCATATCATGTCTTTGTGGTATGGAAAGGGAGGATCGTAAACTATTGTGTGTACCTTCAGAAGACAGGGGAGGTAGAGACGATAAAACTAGCCCTTTACTGAACTGCTTCTGCACCTGGCAGATGAGACTTCAGAGCTAGAAACTCTTGCCATCTGCATTGCCGCGATATGACCAGCAACGCAGGTGTTGGGAGGAATCTGTACCACTTGGGAACCATCATCTTTTCGGCTCCCTTTGTATATTAACATGCAAAACGGAAGCACGAACTTAGGCCACTTAAAGAAATGGTGCCGCCCAGGCCTAGTCAGTGTATTGTTTGCAACTGAACTTGAGACAGAACTAAAAATGTGTTTCTCAAGTGGTGCTCACTGTTCAAGAGTCCGTACACACGTCAAAAGGAAGGTCAAGGATGCGTGGGTAGTGATGCAGCCATGGATGAGAAATAGTAAGCCCTGAAAATCTTAAGCTCGAGATCAAGTGATTCCCACGCTGTGGGTACCTCGGAGGCTGCCGGGCCCCATCGCCTCTGTTGTGATGTCACTGGTATATGTCATTTGTCACACAGTATATCATAGCTCCGTCCTTGAACTATTTTCATTATTTTTCTAAAACATTATTGTTTCTCCTTTGTTTTCTTACAGAAAAGGGGGCCACAGATTAGAACTAAATGACATTGTTTTGTCATAAAACCCAAACAAAATCTGTTGGTCCTTATTAGAAAATAAATTGTTCCTTGGGAATGATACAAAAGACAAATAGAAAGATAATTTCCTTCTTTTAATTCCCCCCAATTTTTCACTTTTGCTAAGCAATCGTTTTTTATGTACCAAAGAATCATTTAACTACTCCCTCAACATATATTCATATAAAATGTTCTTTGTAGCTGTGAAATAAACTGTTGCTGGGTGAAATCTTACATTGAAAGAATTCATCCATCTTCTGTAAATCCTAAGGATTATGTTAACCTCTTGCTCACCTAAATACGTGTGTGACATCATTCAGGAGAAGTAACTTTCAACAAGCACACAGTGCTTTTTAGGTGACATTGTAAGGTGAGCCGTTTGAAGCCTGTGTTTTAGGAAGCTAATATTTCCCAGCCTCTTTCTCTATTTGTGCTTACAAGCTGAAACCACTTCCTTAAGTAGAGCTTTCCAACATGGATGTATTCATGGCATACAAAGAGCAGTCTCCTTTATAATCTTTACCTTCCAATAATCTTTAATTGCCAAAGGTTGACAAATTCTCATCCTCATGCTCTTTGGACTCTTAACGCTCTTCTCCCCAGTCAGTGGCGCTTCCTTCTCCGTCCCTTCATCACACATGTCTCAGCATCACCTCCTTTCCAGCCTCGGGGGTCTGCCTGGGAATAGGACTCAGGGGTGGGAGTTGCCCATAATTCCTGCAGAATTGTTGTGCAGGATGCCTGCAGGGGTCCCTGGCTTAGTATCCTCATGGACATCCAACCACCATACTTTGCGCATCTCGAAATGAAAACATGCTTGCTCAAGTTTTGTAAATTTTCCATTCAGTTGCTCATCATTTCCTTTTCCTTTTTTCTTCTCAAGCCTTTGTAGCTTGCATAGAACTGAAACATCATAATTTCTCGAGGGCTGAAATCCAAGGCTCGGATAGGTGATCTTTATGCCAGGGCTCCTACAAGTTGCAACCCGTTGGAAGCATTGTCTGACTTAACCTGCAGAACAAAGAGAACTGGGCGCAGAGGTCCTTCTGCTTCCATGGCAGTCCTAGTTTTCCAGTCTCTTCTGCCTTTTTTTTTTTGGTTCTCCAAGAAAAGGGAATATGGGATTAAGATGTTGTTGTTAAGAAAGTGGAAGCTGGGCTTCCCTGGTGGCGCACTGTAGGGCTTCGCAGCCACTGTAGCAGGAGTTTGATCACCGGCCAGGGAGGGGGACCCACATGGCACAGCAGACCTCTCCTGCCTTGCCCGCTGCTCCCCTCAGCAGTGGATTTCAGTATATCCACCTCTTCTGCTCCCCACTGCGTCTCTGGTGAATCCTCTCACCCTCTAAATTTCTGGCCTGCACCCTAGCTGTTGTATGCATAAATAAATAAATCTTTGAAAGAAAAAAGAAAAAGAGAAAGAAAGAAAGTGAACAGCTATTGCCCCTGCAACTCTTTTCCTTCTTTTGGCAACTTCATTTGCTCTAGTCGTGTTTGGCTCTCATGCTTCTGCTTGTGAACAAGCACTTTGGGGAGACTCACAATCAAACATGCAGATAGCAGGTGGTTACTGCACATCTACCAGCTCGCTCTGCCTCTACCTTTGGCAAGTTTCTTGCCCCTTCTCTGTCACGCCACATCAAGTACAAGTGTATATTAAGGGTATATGGCAAGGTGCGGGCTATGTCCTGGGTAACCTTGGTCTGTCACTTCCTCCAGTGGGGCAGATGAGCCGCCAGTTGGTGTCTTGTTGCTGTCATCGGCGTTTGCAATCTAGGTTCCTAGCTCTGCTGGGGATCTATTTCTGTGTCCCAGCAGTGATGCCGCTAGTTGTCTTAGCAACCTGGTGGCTGGCACTTCCCTGCAGACTAGCGAGGGGGTGGCAGTGGAGGCGGGTGGCCCCCATGGGGGTCAGAAGGGAGTCGGCGGTCACCCTGTGCAAAGAGGATTTTCCATTTCCTTCTCCTGGGCAGGCCTCCAGGAAGAGGTGGGCAGATCTTGGGAGTGTCACTTACGAAGGCCTGTGACTCACGTGGTCTTCCTGGCCAGATAGGAGCCCAGGAGGTAATTCAAAGTGACCAGTAGATCATCCAGGCAGATGTGAGGACTGCCAGGCCAGGGTGTAGGTGAGCTCGGAACATGAGATGGTATCAGGTTTTCCTACGAATTCGGTTAATGTTCCAGGCGTTTATCTGCAGCGCCATTGAGAGTTGGGGATGTGAGTAGAGCTCTGGAGAATTCAGAGGTTGAGAGAGAGGGACGAAGGAAAACCCCACTGCAGTGGATCTCGACTCCTTTTCCTGTCGAAGTCGGGTCTGCGAGCAGTCCAGTGTAACTAGAGCTTTGTTGTCAGGCTCCAGTAATTCATCCACGTACCCAGCATTGAAAGAGAACACTACTCACTTGTCCTCTTCTTTTTAATTACTCTCCTCCTCCCTTTATGTCAAATTGAATTGGCACTAAGTGACTTTTTCCACCTTTTCTGGTTTGGATCCAAAAGCTCATACGAGTCCAGGAGATTATATCTTAAAATCCCTACCCCCGGTGACCTCGTCCAGTGTAAGTGCAACTCTGGACCATTCCTCGACATTGGATGTCTTGGGACATTACTCCATAACCCGTTCTTCGTAGACGCCCAGACCAAAGATGTGATTGGTTATTTTCTCCTAGGGAATGGACCCATCTGTGTTAGCAAGGAGAGCTTGTGACACTTTTCACCAAGAACGAGCAGAAGATTGGTTTACCAAGAAAGCTTTTTGGAAGAGAGGAATAAAGGAATCAGATGATAAAAGGGATGTCTCCAGAACTTTTGAAAGCCACAAATGACATAAAGCATCATTGAGTGACTTTCCTTTCATTACTAGAAAAACTTTTGTATTCTCAGCGACCTTTGATTGTTTGCTCTGCTGAATGGCAATTCTTTTTTTTAAAAAAATATATTTTTCACATCATTTTTCTTTTTTTTTTTTTAATGTTTGCTTTCTTAGCTGTAGTCTCCATAGAATTTCTACCACCAGTTCAGAGAAGCATAAATCTGAG
>JAGFMF010011860.1:2406795-2419950 GCA_019455555.1 Galemys pyrenaicus
CCTCCCCTCCCCTCCCCTCCCCTGGAGAAGGTGGTTGTTGCTGCCACAAAGTGCCCAGGGAAGACTCTTTCGGAAGCAGTTCTGGGTTCAAGCCCTAGACTTCCCCCCATTAGCTGTGTGTCCTGGCAAATACTGTCCAACTTCTCTGAGTCTTATTTATGTCATCTGTAAAGTAGGGGTTGAACATTTCCCTACAGAAATGTTGGGAGGATTAAATGATATCCCGTATGGGAAGTTTTACTGATTGCTCCCTGGTAACTTCAGCTGCTCCAGTGCTGTTAGGATGGTAAATTTTGCAAAACAAAATTTACCCTGTTGGATTACTGAAATGAACAGATGAACAATTGCAGCTTGCTCGTCTCTTGGTTGCAGAGACCCTTCCTCTGGAACATGAATTGTCATTAGCTGTCAATGCCATTACTCTGACAGCAAAGTCGGTTATGTACTGTTAAAACCTTCTCCTTCTTTGACATACACAGTAGAGTAATTAGAATGGTGATGGTGACATCTTTCAGAATTATCCATGTGCATATGCTGAGGGCGCTTGGAATTTTAGGTGATTTTTTTTTTTAAGTATTAGTGAAACCGAAAGGCACAGTGAATTTGGAAAATATGATAATCTCATCTATAAAAGGAGAAGGGAGATTCCAAAGACTATTAATATGAGTGGAAAGCATAAAACTATATTTTGATGTAGTTAGCATGTCTAGGTGTGGTGATAGGTAAAAATTGTCTACATTAATCCTTTGAAATTAAGGGTAGAAAAACCCTGAAGACAGATATGCACGCCTGTGTCTCTTTTCAGCCTATTTTTATTAAGTGTATGCTCAGGCAAGGCAACCAGAACAGCTCAAGAGCTTTCATTCACTGGGACGCTGCAGTCCGCGGGCTCTTAGCGGTGCCCACAGGAGGCCATGAATGCAAAGTGTGGGACCCTCAGAGGTCAGGGAAGCCTGCATCCTGTGATCTGAAGGGTGATCACTTGTTAGCCAGGAAACCAAGTGGGTGTGTCAGTTGGCACAGACATGCAAGAGAGCGCAAATCCCAGTGTTCCCGTATGTCAACTTCTACTTGCAAGATGTTCCCAAATTTCCTTGTGGCCAAAGCAAATCAGCCTAATCAATCCAGATTCAAGGGAGGGAGAAAATGCCAACTTCCGTAGTGTGTGGCTAACATGTAAATTCAGAGGTAAGAGAGACCCGGGCATGTTGGAAAATGGCCAGTTGCCCAGAGAGTGGAGCAGGTGAGAAGTGTTAGGGAAAGGGCCAGATTGGGAAATGTCTTCTTGGTAACTGATGGATTTAAAGCATGATCAGTAAAACATGTAGAAACGCAGTTAAGTGGCAAAACACCTCCAAGTGTTTGTTTGTCTGGACAAGTCAGGGAGGTTTCCCAAGAGATGTCCCAGCATGGGTAGAAGAAAACAGAAATACTGCAACTGAGAGGGGTTCCAAGGTGAAGTCTGTTCTCGAACAATGTGACTAGAACCGAGGGTGCAGCAACCTAGGTATGCTGGGAAAGAAAAGGCTCTGGTCCTGATCTCCATCCTGGTGAAATCTGGTGGAGAACATGGCACGCACTGAAGATACTGGCTCTTGCTGGTGATATTCTTAGAATCATCCCTCGTTGGGATCCAGCCAGTCTTCTGGGTTGTCTCCAAATGAATATCTACTGATAGGACTGAAAGACAATCTCTGAAGGCAGGTCTCCCGGTGGGCAAGATTTCAGCACCATCCTAGCTGATGACTCGTTTTCCAAATGGCTTCCCTATGAGCTCAAAACAGATAGTGTATCCCCAGGACCTTGGACACGCTGAAACGCCTTCTCTGCCCTTGGCTGGGGCCAGTGCTTCCCCATTAATTTCAAGAACTGACCTTTTCACTGTGCTGTAAGAATAACTTGAAAGATACGAAAATAGAAATGACTGTTTCATTTCACTAAATTCAAGTTACCGAGAGTGAGAACCTGTGGTTTTCACCGGTACTTTTGGGGTCCAGTTTGTTGTCCCTGAAACTGCCAATTTCGGGTGGGAGTAGCGGGGTACTTTTCAGCCCTCGTGGTTATAACTAACATGTTTAAAGTGCTGATTTTTATAGGTAAAGGACGAGGAGAGGACCCTTGATAGTGCATTAAACAGAAAGCGATTTGTCCTGTTTTCTTCCTGATTTTTCAGTTAAAACACAGAAGTGTCCCGACAGGATAGGGCTGGCCTCTGACTTCTGATCTCGTTACCTGAGGGAGATCTCGTCAATCCATGTCACTGAGAATGAGTGGAATTGGGGGCATAAGGAAAAGACAGAAAAATAAACGCCTCAACATTTGGGGCCAGGCAGGCCAATTTTCTGTCACATTCCTCCATTTTAAGTTTCTGAAGAGTCTTCACAGCCTTTTATGAATCAACTTCTTGTGATGTGGATACTTGGCCATATTAGGTCATCCCTGGGTGCTCACAGGTCAGCGGGTCATGAGGGCTTTGAGTTTAATTGGGGTATGTCCTCCGTGCTGGGCTGGTGGCTGAGCTTCCGCGTGGGCCATGTATTATGACCGGGCCCATTATCTGAATGGGATACATTTTGTAAAGACATAAAAGGGTTTGAGAAACCCCAGCACAGGGTCAGAAGCTACAGACATTGACCGCTCCTGAGAAGAGCAAACCTATCAGACATTTTTAATCAAAGAGTCTTAGCCCAACAACTATGTGGAACACTGATAAGGAAATGTATGAGACAGAACCTTATAATTTAAAGTGCCCAAATTTGGCGAGCTTCATAATCATGTGAAAATAGAAATGAAAACATGGCATGTTTTGGAATTCCTGATTCTGCTTATTTGCTTAAATCATTGCATAAACACTGACTCACAGCATTCGATACTGAAAGGAAGATATGGTTTGCTGAGTTCAGTCTACTGTGGCTTCCAGCAGAGTCTAGAACAAGTGCTGATGAAGGAGAGAGCTCACTGTATCGGTGACCGAAGGAATATCCATGGTGTTTTGTTTTTTTTTTTTTTTGTACAAACCCGTGTCTTTCAATGAGATTTTGCATGAAATGTTGATCAAAATAATGTGTGTTTATAATAAAAACACTTAATCTCTTCTCCTGCTATCTAAAAGTAAAACTTCCCATTGGGCATATTGGCATCTTTAGTTACTTTTTCGGTCTGGGAATATTATTAATTTATATGAATTTGTTTAAACTTTTCCAGACCCCTAAAATAACATACCAAAGCATAATAAACGGGGATGTCCTACTTCCAAATGTTGAGAGAAACTGAGTGGAATACAGAGCAGGACAATGGAACCCTCTTATTTTTTAAAGTGGGGTGAAGACGCAGATGTGTGTATCATGCCACCTGTGGGTTGTTTCATTGGGTCTCAGCTTATTTTCTTAACCACCTGTGCTTGCTTTGGCACCTTAAAGGATGTAACCACACATTTCCACAGGAGACGGGTACACAATTAAACTCAACATTACAATCAAAACTATCTTCTGTTCTTTACTTTTTTAGAAATTTTGGTATCATGAAGTCTGATCAAATGGAACTTCTTTGAAGATACACTTGATTGCTTCATTGGTTAGTACTTGGGCGCCTTCATTGTCTTCTAAGACCTGATGGGTGGTGTGAAGCTTTGTGGAGTAATGTCTGTTCAGTATTCGGAATATTACAAAGAGAGACTTTACTAACTCAGAATATTATTTCTCTCCTATCTCCTTTTATGTACTGAAACAATACATTATCATTCCCTCTCTCTCTCTCTCTCCTTCTCTCTCTCTCTCATACACACACACATTCTCTTATACACACAAATACACACACCAACTGACACACTCATAAATATACTCACAAACACTCACAAACTCATTACCAGCACACATAAACACAAACACGCACAATCACAAATATATTCATACACACATAAATATACTCACGCACACTCAAAATCACTTACACACACACACATAAATACCTTCACACAGACTTACACACATTTCCCTCTCACGCAAACTGACACATACTCTTGCACCACGCACAATAGCTGTGGAGGGTGGAATGACTAGAAGGTCAACTGACTTGCCTTCAGTTGACCTCCTCCTGCTTGAGGATGTGGGCGTACTGTCATAAGTGGGCTATCGTTTTCACTAATCTTGGCATTAAAACCCTTCCAGTCCAATTCATCTGATCTATTGCATCATTCACATCTCGAGATTTTTTTCAGCCTAACCTCACTGCAGCAAACTCAAAAATGCAAAGCTCTAAGGCACATGTGTTTACTTATTCCACTCCAATCTTAAATTTACTAACCAGATTTCGCTCTATGAAATGGAAAATTCAAAAGTAGTTTCCATGACGACCTATATAGTCATAGTTGAAAATTGTTTAGCAGAAGATGTGCTTCTTATCTTTGGATGTGATTGTTTTTTTTAGTTTTGCATTGTGACATTTTTTAATTGCCAGGAGTCTTTTAGATAGAAGGGAGGATGTTGAAATAAGAAAGGAGAGCAAGACTTGTATCAAAACCTGTGGCAAATGACCTTTGTGGCATGGGGAAAATTTCCAAGTGATACAATTTGATTTCAGTGCTTCCTGCAAACCTGTTATTTCCAGGATTTAATCTTCCTTTTTTCCCTTTCAAATCTAACCTTTCCCCACTCCCAGTGGCTTCACATTAGTTGGATATTGAAGAGTACAGTCTACTAAAGACACCCACGTTAATCTGATAGGGACCTCAACCAGGATAATTTCATTTTATAAGAGTTTGGAAACCGGAGGATTACAGGATTACGTTTGTGATGATAAAATCTCAGTTGATCCTGGGGGAAAACTTTGGGGTATTGTTTTTTCAAACATACTAGGAAGCAAGCCACTGCTTACCTCATCAATGCATGCTACCCATTCAAGTTAACATCCCATAAAAGCACCTACTAACCCAATAAAATCTAAACACTTTGCATATGAATTACAGAGCAGTGGTATGCTTGAGTGACTTTTTTCTCTCCAATTTTTAAAATCATGGTAAAATATACATAATAAAATGTACCCTCAGCCACTTTTAGTGGTATTAAGCACATTCACATTGTTGTAAAAACATCACCACCTTCCATCTGCAGGACACTTGTCATCTTGCAGAACTGAAATTCCCCATCTTCCCCACCCCCACCTCCAAGCCCCTGCCAAGTTCTGTTCTACTTTCTGCCTCTATAAAGTTGACACCAAGGTCCTGTACCTGAGCGGCGTAGTACACTGTTACTCTTTTATTTCTGAATTATTTCCTTGAGCATGATGTCCTTAAGTTTTATCTAGGTTACAGCACATGTCAGGATTTCCTTCCTTTTTAAGGGTGAATAATATTCCGTTGCATGTGTAGATTACTTCATTTTATTCTTCCATCAGTGGACACTTGGATTGTTTCTCCCTCTTTGCTCTTGAACTTGATTTTGCATTTACTAGCTTGAGACCCTTCAGCAGTCTTCACTTATGTGCTTGCTAGATATACATGCTCAAAGAAGACATGCACTTACGCCATTTGTGCCTTTTTATAGTAGAACTAGCTAGACTTTCTGCCCAAGAGTGTTTTTGCAACTATCTTCTCTGCCCATCTCTCATCTGATACCTGAAATGTCACTGATAGCAGTTCAGTCCTCAAGTATTAAAATGCAAATGAGCTCAGGACAGAGGCCACAGATGAGCTATTAGCACCATGGTGTGAATGAGTTTAATCAGATCCTATCCTAGAAGCTTTCTCTGCCCCCCTCCCTAGTTCTTCACTGTTTGCTTCCTGTTACTTATTTATAGCTTTGCCTTTTTACTGCAACTGCCACACTGTATTCTAATTACCTTTTGTTGCTTAAAAATTAAATTATATTTTGCTTCTCCTCATAGAATAGAAGCTTCTTAAGGACAGGAAACTTGTATAATTTACTTGGGTTTTTTTTTTTAACTCTAGTAAAATGCCAAACACAGACCACTCTAAACAAACCATTTATTCCTCCCTTTCTTCCTCCCCTCCTCCCACCCTACCTCTTCCATGTGGCATTTACTGAGTTGCCTGCTCTGTTTCTATGAGTGAATCTTAAAATTTTGTCTTTCTAGAAGTTGTGCGTGACCAAGGACCAACTTGATCTACTGCACAGTCTCGACAGATTGTAGAATCTACCTTCCTATATTTTTAGGTACAAGCACTTAGTCCAGATGAGCAAATCAAACTGTCAAATGCTTTTCTATCATAAATCGACCTTGCTTTTCCTGCCTCCATTCTGAAGAAGCATCCGTTTAATATGTTTATGGGTTGCCATCTCTGTCCCTTCTAACTCCAAGAAGTTATTTCTGTAGAAGTTCCCCCTCTTGCTGCCAAGGCATGAATCAGTGTCTCTTCTCTTTCCCATTGGTGGATGTACTCATTTAGCACATTGTTAGCAGCAGCGCTCTAAGAAAGGCAGAGATGTTTGACTCCATTGGTTACTATATTTGTGTTGACTTGTAACCATGCGCCTGAGTGTGGAACAACAGTGCATCCTGGCTGTCCCATAGCTGGGATTAGCACCCCACTCGTACGCAGGTGTCACTGACCGTCCATTAAACCCCACAGGGACTTTCTTGGAAACAGGTTACTTTGCTAACAGTGAAGTGGGGCTTCCCTTCTTTATAAGATAATAGATATACCTGATAAACAAATGCATTCACCCTAAACTAAGTTATTACTTTAGGCTCTAACCGGTGAGTTTATTAGCTCTCGGTGCGGTTACTCTTGAGGCTAATAGAGACAAATTATTATTCTGGTTGGTAGAACTGTAGCTGCCACTGTCCTTTGCTGCAGTTTCTTATTTGCCATGTTAAAAACAGGTGAAAAGGGTCTCCCTGGTGGCACAGTGAGTTGAGCACCGCACTGTGAAGCATCCGTGGCACAGTACCACGAGTTCAATCCCCAACCAGGGAGGGGACCCACATGGCTCAGCAGACCTCTCCTGTCTCACCCGCTGTTCCCCTCAGCAGTGTACTTAAGTCCATCTGCCTTTTCTGTTCCCCACTCTGTCTCTGGTGGGTCCTCTCACCCCCCACTCCCACCTCTGGCCTGTACTCCAGCTCTTGTATGCATACATATAATAAATCTTAAAAAAAAAAAAAAAAAACAGGAAAAGGTGAACAGAGTTAAAATAATCAGTGGTCACTCGATTGAAACAGAAATTGAATGTCTTGCCCCAGGGCATATCCAAGTTCAATAGAGAACAGGAAAAATACACAAACAAATAGAATCTTCAGTGGTCATTTAGTCTTCTATCAGAGGGTAATTCAGCTTCTTCCCCTATTAAACTTTTGGACAAGGTCGTTAGCAGGTAATAAAATTAAAAGTCAACTCTTTCAATCTTTTCTTCCTGGCTTTCTTGCACTTACTTTAATGCAGTAGAAATGAAAGTTTCAGGCAAGATAATAGCAATATGCCTAAATAATGAGCAACAGTAAATAGCTACAGAGAATTTATGCCCATCGAAAGGGAAAATTTGAAACAGATGGATTTTGATTTAAAGGTTCTTCCTGTAACAGATTTCAAAATGAAATTGTTAGATCACCATTCATAAACTATCTTTAAAAGCATTGCTGCTGAGGTTCCTGCTCTTCGCCTTCCTTCCACGAGAGCCACCACCACTCTTTCCTGTGTGTAAAGCAACAGTTTTGATGGATAAGAACAAACATTAAAATCCTCCACCGGGGTTCGGACCTGCATCTCTGATTTGCTGATGGGAAACGTGTCTTAGTTGTAGAGTAACTGTGATTCATGCTAATTCCTGGTCACGGTGCTACATTATCTTCATAAATAATTTGCATCATGGGGTGTTTCTGCATAGCTTGTGCATTTTAATGTTATTTTTAGCTAGGACTTTTTTTTTTTTTTTTTTGCCATAGCAATTTTTAAAATAGACTAATCAAGAAACCTCCTCCAGAGTCAAAGAAACAAATGCTGGGAATATGTGGAGGTCTGTCTCTCTCTTCCTAAGGCATTTTCCTTTGCTGCTGTTCTTGTTGTTTTGCCCATTATATTTTGTAACTAGTTCTTTGGAATTTCCATTCCATTTTTCCTCTTATGCATCCGGATGTGGCTGTTGAAGTAATTTATGTATTGAGAGGCTGCACCACACTGATCTAAAGCAAGCACTGAGCTGTTATACCCTTAACAAGGAGAACATTATTGGAAACTTGAATTATGAGATGGAAAGGGCATTAAATCTTTCATTAAAAAAAAAGTCTTTTACAAGTAATCTTGTACATTACTTTGAAGAGGAGTTAGGAAAATATGAAGTAAGAATATAAAAATCTTCCATGTTTTTGTCACCCATAGACGTCCATCCTGTTGGCATTTGAAAACGTTTCCTTCCAGAATATTTGTGTGCATACATATACAAATAAATACATGTAGTTTTATAAAAGTGGAGTCATAATTAAAATACTTTGCTGAACTCTCGTCTTTCACGTTGCAATATGTTGTGAACATCTTTCCTTGTTAGTAAATATAGCTCTTTAAAATATTTTTATGATGACTGAGTTTTCTTTCCTGCACATGGATAGAAGAAAGAACATTCTTTGATTTGCCAAATATACTTTCCCTTGGATCTCAGTCTCTTCTCCTTCTTGTCCCTCAGGCTGATGGCTCATAACTGACCAGTAGTGCGGCTGCCTGTGTCTTGTGTGTCTAGCAGACCTGGGCCTAGCAGGGACTCTTTCTTTAACATCACTTTGATGCCATTATGGCCCTTCCCTGAGGTGTTTTGTCATCCCGCTTGCCTTTTGGATTCCATCTGAAACTCTTCGTCACAGCCCAAACCCCCGTCTTCTCCTCCAGTTATTAACTAACTTGTGTCCTTTGTCTTGTGCTCAATCTGCATGCTCCACTACCCACTCTTCCCAGGAATTCTACCTCTAACCCTTGCCCAGGCCTTCATCCTATCTGGAACAGTCTATCCTCTCTCAGATCTACAAACCAGGCCCCTATAGTCCTTCAAACCCTGCCTGGGAGTCCTCTTGGTGGCGTCTTCTCTGATTAATTTCACTTGGCTCTAGTTAATAGCTGAAAGGACATCTGGAGGAAAACCCCTCAATAGCTGACAGTGGGTTTGTTTGTTTTGTTTTGTTGTTGTTGTTGTTTTTTTCTAAATTAACAGACTTTGTGTTTCTAGACCACTTGTAGGTTTATAGAAAACTTGATTGGAAAGTACAGAAAGTTCCCACATTCCCTGCCTCTCCTACCTCACCCTCTGTCCTCTACCCTGCCCCTTGCAGTCTTCCCTGTTTTTGACATCTTACATTTAAGTAGTACTTTTGTTATAACTGACAAACTGCCCTGGCCTTAGGGGCAACAATGGGGGCGCACGGGAACCACCTAAGGAGAAAGAATACACAAACAGGGAAAGCAGGGCAGGAAGGCAAGTCAAGGTTCTGATCAAGCCTTCATCTTTATTATAAGGGACAGGGGTATATATTCACTTAGAGGGTTGGAAGAAGAAAGGGGGAAGGGAGAAGGTTTGAATCAAAGAGATTGGCAGTGCAGGTGTTTGTTTTTAGCTGGCAGGAGGTCTCCCGGTGGGATGTCTGTGATCTTAGGCTGGGCCTTCTTTTAAATGGAAATACTTTTGTTCTCCTGGAGCCCTGACCAAGAGGTGAGAGAAAGGTGAGACCGGACTTTTTTGCAGTTCTGGCTCCGGACAACAAACCATTCTTAACATAGCGTTATTACTATTAACTGAAGTCTAAAGTTTATAATAGGGTTCATTCTTTGTCAAACATTCTGTGAGTTTTGATGACATGTGCCCACGCTACAGTATCATGCAGAATACTTTCACTGCCCAAAAGATTCCCTGTGTTCTATCTATTCCTCCCTCCTCCCCATCCCAAACCCCTCATCTTTTTACTGTCTTCATAGTTTTAACTTTTCCAGATTGTCATATAGTTGGAATTATATAGTATGTAGCCTTTACAGATTGGCTTCTGTCTCTTGGTAATATGCATTTAAGAATCTTCCATGTCTTGTATGGTTTGATAGTGCCTTTCTTTTTAATCACTGAGTAATATTCCACTACATGGATGCACCAGTTTATCCATCCATCTACTGAAGAACATCTTGGTTGCTTTAGGTTTGGGTGACGATTAATCAAAGTTGCTATAAGCATGTATGTGCTGGGTTTTGTGTAGGCATGATTTTTTTTTAACCTCTTTTGGATAAATACCAAGGAGCCTGATTACACGATTGTATGGTATATTTCATCTTGTAAGAGACTGCCAAATTGTCTTCCAAGCTGGCTGTAATGAATGAGAGCCCCTGTTGCTCTACGCCCTCAGGAACATTTGTTGTCATTGTTCTGAATTTTTCCCATTCCAGTAGATAGGTATGTATTTTAATTTCAGTTGGAAATTCCCAGTAACACATGATGTGGCACATCTTTTCATAGGCTTATTGTCATCATCTGGTCTTCTTCACTGAGGTACCTGACCTGATCTTTTGCCCATTTATATATTGGATTGTTTTCTGATAGTGTAGTCTTTCTATACCTGTATTGTTGTTGCTATTTTTCATATCAAGTTATTTCTTGCTGTCCTGTTAGAGTGTGTGCTACTTGAGGTGTGTTTACCTTCGTGGTAGACATGTCTGTCTCCCAGAGCCTTCTCCATGCAGTATGTACCCAGTCGATGTAGTCTTTCCACCCAGTGCCCACACATTTCCTCAACTCAAATCTTTCTCAGTCACTTTGGACCATTTCATGTAAACCCCTTGTCCCCTGACTGCCATTATATACTTTTCATACATAGTGGTGGGATTCTTTTGAGTTCACCTAAATGTGCACTTACCTCTTTATATATCCATCTGCTCGTGTGTTGTGATAACTAAAGCAAGAATAAGAACCAGGTATATAGTAGATAGCACTTTGCATAACATAGATTATAATGTTTATGGCCTTTTCTGAATCCAAACTGGTGTTAAAAAATCTCTTGCTTCCTTTCTGTTTATTCCTACGTTTTTCTGTTGCTATCATGATTCAATATCGTATTTTGTAAATGTTGTCTCTGATGCCTATTTAGATTTAGCTGCTGTTGTTTTAACTTCATCTTACTCATCTGCCTAAAGCACCAAGTCTATAACAGTAAAGGAGAAAGTATATACTGATCTGCATATAATATTTGGGATTGCATATTCTGTCTATGCAATAATAATGTGATGCAATAATAGTTAATGTGAAAGGAGGTTAACACAGATCAGTGAAATTTCTGAGCCATAGACTATAGTACAGATGATGCACAGTTTCTCAACTGTGTTATGCATGGGCTACAGGTATATCATGACATTGATTACCTTGGCCTTGGACAGCCTTGAACTGTGATGCTATAGAGCCCCTTGAGGGGGCTTAACCATTCATGCCATCACATTCCTACCCAGGTATGATTACCTATGTATGTTGTGGCGCTAAAGAGAGAAGAGAGGAGAGAAACCAGCACGCATGGTATAAGATGTGCTCTATCTTAGTGGCAAAATCAGTGACTTGTAACTCAGAAGCTTCCAGTTTATTGTCAGATCTCTAATGGCAGGGACTTTGTCTGCTTAACTCATTGTTATAGCTGCACACCTGAATTTCTACTTGGTTCATAGTAAGTGCTCAATAAATATTTATTGACATAACTCATGAATATTCCTCTATAATAAGTTCACTGAGCATATCACTTCACCCTCTCTGCGCCTCAGTTCCTATGACCAGAAATGTACTTTATTTTTATGTAATAGATAGTTTATCTGTAGATAATAGTACTGCTGCCACCTAAAGTTGCTGTGTATAACCAAGGCACAACCTTTTGTGTGGTGCCAGATTCAGAGTAGGGACCCAAGGTTCTTTTCTACCCTCTGTCATTTGCATTATTTTTAAATATGCATGATGATGATAAAAATGATAGAACTGGCAAATGTTTTGTGGCATAGCCTTACACTAATGTAGTTTTCAGAGCATTGCTTGGGCAAGTATTTTTTTTAAAAATGACAAAATAAGATGTTGAGGGAAGTGAAATGATTGTGAAAATTGCACAAGTAGTGTGTAGTATAAACAGAGATTGAACCCAGATATTTCCATTTTCTAACTTCAATTCTCAAGGATTTTCACCTGCACCAATACTAATCTAAATTTAAGTGTAAATTTAATAATCTAAATTCATTTTAAAAACTAGATCGCTTTCATTCAGCATGTTATTTAAGGCAAATGATGGTGATAAAATAAATTTAAGAACCCTAAATTTCTAACAACAAAACAAAACAGTAGGCCACTTAAAGGTGGAGCTAAACTATACTACTAGTAGAATTGTTTGAATTGTTAAATTCTAAATCTTGATGTTAGGAATTATTACGGGGGTATCAATGTGAATTGATTATAAGATTTTCAGAGGATAAAATGATAAAGGTATAAACTGCATATTATTATGAAACTTAATTTTTTTAATGAAATGCTATTTTTTTAAAGATTTTTATTTATGCACACAAGAGCTGGGGTATAGACCAGAGGCTTGGGAGTGAGAGGAGTCACCAGAGACAGAATTGGGAACAGAACAGGCAGATTGACTGAAACACAATCTGCTGAGGGGAGCAGTGGACAAGGCAGGAGAGGTCTGCTGCGCCATGTGGGTCCCCTCCCTGACCAGAGATTGAACCCATGCTGCAGTAGCTGCGGAAGCCCCACAGGGTGGTGCTAACCCCTTGTGCCACCAGAGAAGCCTCGAACCTTGGTGTCTTATAATGAGATGAGAATAGATAGTGTACTATGAGAACCAGGGGGTGAAGAGGCAGGTTTAAATGAATTTGATGCTATAATTTTTCCAGAAAGGGTTGTCTTTAGAATCTCGCACCAGAGAAGAGAAAAATCAGCAATATCTGTTTTTACTCTTTCATTTGGCCTCCTCTGGCTTTGGTTCACAAATGAGCTTTCAGAAAATATCTACTGTCCTTTTATTTATTTTTTTAAGGATTTATTTATGCATGGAAGAACTGGGGGTGCAGGCCAGAGGTGTGGGGGGGTGAGAGGATTCACCACAGACAGCGGGGAGCAGAACAGGCAGATCAACAGAAGTACACTGCTGAGGGGAGCAGCGGGAACAGCAGGAGAGGTCTGCTGTGCCATGTGGGTCCCCTCCCTG
>JAGFMF010011860.1:2428859-2493509 GCA_019455555.1 Galemys pyrenaicus
GTGCGGCAGACCTCTCCTGCTGTGCCCGCTGCTCCCCTCAGCAGTGTACTTCCGTTGATCTGCCTGTTCTGCTCCCCGCTCTGTCTGTGGTGAATCCTCCCAGCCCCCCCCACACCTCTGGCCTGTACCCCAGTGCTTGTATGCATAAATAAATAAATCTTTAAAAAAAAAGAAAAGTTAAATAAGCTCCGGGGACATAATGTACAATATGATGACTGTAGTTAACACTGCTGTGTGTGTGCATAAATGAAAGCTGTTAAAAAGGGTTGATTCTAAGGCTTCTCATTGCTAGGAAAAATCTTGCTTTTTTCTTCTCCTTTTTTATCTAAATGAAGTGATAGATGTCACCAGAACTGATAGTGGTGATCATTTCCTAGTCTATATAAGTCAAATTGTTGTCAAGTACAATTTGGGCATGCCAGTTATATTCCATGCAACTGGGGAAAAAGGAAATTCCAAGTAACCCTCTCTTTCATTCTCCCACTTCTCCCATCATTTGCTTTAAAGTCATATTCTTTTATTCACACTTAGATCTACTTCAGTGGACTTATGTTCTTTTCCTCATTCTCTCCTCTCTTTCATGTTTCCCCAACCATGTTTTTTTTTTTTTTTTTTTTTTTTTTTTTTTTNTCCCCAACCATGTTTTTTTTTTTTTTTTTTTTTTTTTTTACTGTAATGTCTCTACGTAATCAAGAATCTGTAGCCATCATGTACGGTCACATCCCCCTTACAATCACCTTTGAGTTACAGACCTACTGTGATTGTGTTGTGAGTTCAGCCAACCCTTTATACCCGTGCCTCTCCAGACATCTACCTGAAGCTGCTCCCTTATCCATTACTGTGGAGGGGGCCATGGGAACATTATTCTCTGGGTCTCTGATCATCCATCTTGGATTGTTGATTTCACTGGTCATGAAGATATCCTTGGCAAGCACTTTTTCCAAATGTTACTCTTTTGACCTCTAGCCTGGCTTGTGAAAAGCCCAGCAATTGCCTAATTTTCTGTTCCTTTTAAGTGGTTGGGTCATTTTGCCTGGATGGCTACAGGATTTTTTTTTTTGGTCTTTTTTTTTTCCTAGGTCCATTTTTCCAGATAAATGGTGTGTCCTTTAAATATATAGTTTTAGTCTTTTTCTACTTCTGGAAAATGTGCTTGAGTGGTGATTTTAAGAATTTGTTCTGTTTCATTGCTTCGACTTTCATTTTAAACACTCCCACTGTATTGTTGTGTTTGGTGTTCATTGCTTAGCTTCTCCTTCTGCGGCTTTCTCTTAAAGAATCCTCCCTATCGCTCTCTTCATTTCTTTATGATGTCTGAAACTTTCTTCTAATAATCTTCAGGATTCTCTGTTGTCTGTCCCTTCTGTCTTCCTTATTATTGCCTCTTCATTTCTCTCTTTTTTTTTTTCTTGTACTTCAGATTCTTCATTCTTTTGTCTCTGGATCCAAATATTTCCATTCACTTCATTTCTGAGTTTGCAATTAGATTTGTGTCCCCTTATTTTTCTTTTATTTTCTCAGTTTCTTTTAGCTTTTGTGAAGTATTAATTGAAAGTTTTCATCTATTTTGTGGGCATATCACTGTGGTAAGACTGTTACTCTGATCTTTATTCCATTTTTTTTTTCCTCATAGTGACTGTTCTTTGGATTTGACCATAATCTGTTTTGTTACTTTTTTTTTTTTAAGTGAGAGGAGTTTCCTTGTATTTTTAGGGGTAGCGGATGGGCCAGAAATGCTTTTGGAACTTCCAAGCTCTGGAGTGCCCTCTTCTGTTGTTCCCATGGAAGGATCCAACAAGACCCATACTTTCAGGGCTGTTCTCCCTCCCCTCCATGTTCATCTGCCCCCTCGTTTCTCATTATTTTATAAGTACTACCATGCCCAAGGTCAATTCTGGTTTCTAAAGTTTCTCCTCAAGGTCCTTTACTCTTGGAAGGAAGCTTATTTTATTGATTTTGAAAGTTTATCAACTCCATGCTGTGCAGACACATCAACCTCCCCATGTTCCTTTGCCCTCCACCTACCACTGGGTGCTGCTGGACCCCTGGCTGTGTTCAAAAAGCTCTTCTTGGGGCCTCCCTGGTGGCTCAAGGAGTTAAGCACCACACCGTGAAGCATCCAAAGCCACTGCAGCACAAGTTCGATCCCCAGCCAGGGAGGGGACACACATGGCGCAGCAGACCTCTCCTGCCTCTCCCGCTGCTCCCCTCAGCAGTGTGTTTCAGTTGATCTGCCTGTTCTGCTCCCCACTCTGTCTCTGGTGGATCCTCTCACTTCCTGCATATCTGGCCTGTACCCCAGTTCTTATGTGCATAAATAAATCTTAAAAAAAATAGCTCTCCTTCTCTCTTACCTTTCATTGAGTTGGGGGTTCCCCCAAAGCATAAACCTTCAATACCTACTGCCTTCCCTGTCTCCTCCTGCACAAATGTCACTTCTACCTGCTCTTGTTGGACCATACCTGTTTGTTTCTGAGTGTTCATAGACTACTGGCCATCCACTTTTGTTCTTGTGTTATCCATTGGTTTTATAATCCAAATTCCTCTGTTGTTGTTGTTGAGAAGGAGGAGGAGGGCAGGAATTTGGGGATATTAAAAAACACTAAGCCACCTTCAACTCTGGCATTGTTATCTTCTCTGGACCCCCACTTTAATTGTTTTTGTAGTGTTGTCAGTTTTTTTGGTAACAGACATCTTGCTAGATTCATGTTAAAGTACTGCCAAATGTAAAAAGTTTGGTTTTCAGTCATATTTTTAATAAATAGCTTATTAAGGAAAACTATAAAGTTCCTTAGAAAATGCATCACTAATCATTCCTTCTTAAGCTAAAGGAAACTAGCTAGCTTGTGATTTGTTTAAAGATAATAAATAGGGAAGGATATTAGTATAGGCATCAATTCTAAATTAACACAATATAAAATTAATTGCTTCTAATCCATCAAATGGTGCTATATACCTCCAGTTTAGACTCCGAATTCTCGGTAAATGGTAGTACTGTGGTTGAAGATGTTCCCCAGTTCTTTGTGATTTTCTTTGTGAGGTCTGGATAGTCTGCCCCCTGCCTTCCTCCCCACTTCCTCACCCCGCACCCTGGGGAGTCTCTGGCACTAAGAATTGACTTGTTACAGCTTTAAAAATGCAGTTGCCAAATTGCCTTTAACAATCACACTTTCCTTTTCAGCTTTCAGTGAGTAGATAGTAATGCACAAAGGGACCAGTCTGCTCGGCCTAGTCTGTCCTCTTCTAACCCTTCGAGCCAGCAGACAGAATCAGCAGATGTGCTAACAGTGCACTTCACATTCAGCACCTTTTGGCAAAGGGTCCTGCTTCCAGAGGAGTTTAAATTTAGATCATTGAGAATCTGAAAAATTCAGTAATGAAAGGGGGACTTCGGAGTTTCCTCTTTTGGAAGCTTTCCTTATTAAATTCCATTAATGATTCTGTTAGACCTTATTCCCATCTTACATGAGACACTCCAGAACAGAAACTCAGACTGCTTTTGCATTTCTCTGGCGGAGTCATTCCTTCATTCAGCTTTGATGGGGTCCCCCCCACACCATGTGCCAGGCTGAATGGGCCTTATATACATAACTCACGACCTCTTCTCTCCATGTCATTATTTGAAAAATTCCTTGGAGATCCACTTAACTAAGAAGTGCTGTAATTACATTTCCGTTTATTCACAGATATTTTTCTGTTTTCCCAATCTCCTCCTAGCTCGGGTTTTAAGTGTAAATCATTCTTGGATAACACCGTGGATATAAACAGTAGTGACTAGTCGTATATTTGCTCTGAGTATGAGACTCCACAGAGGAAAATATCTCATATTCTCCCATTGACTTCCAAAGATGAGTAAGCTTCTCATTTCTCACTAAAATTGTCTACAAGGGTGATAGAGTGAACAGCGCCGTTTCCTTCCTCTTTACTGTGAAACCTCACTCAACAGCTGCCGTTCTGTGTTATATTCGGTATCAGAGCCCTGTAAAGTGTCCCACCTGTAATAATATTTCAGACAGAACCAAAAGGGAGGAGAACAAATTAGCAAGACATTTTTGCTTCTGCTCAAGCTTTTTCATCAGCATTCTTGGTTTTCTCTCTGCCCTGGAGATGGCAGCCACTGACTGCCAGGTTCTCTGAAGAGGCCGTGGCCAGGGCGTTGCCTGCTCATCTGTCCACGGGACCAAACCTAGTACTGACCGGCTGCTGACCCCATACCGGTCCCAGACTTATGTGGAAGCCATTTGCAACTGCGGGAAGCTCCTTCCTCTTCTACTGTCTGCTGCCTCAATCCCCAGCTTAGGGCCAAATTCTATTGTACTCTGAGCCACCTTTCCCTTTTAAAAAGGAATGAACAGGCTTCCTGGTGACACAGAAGCTAGAGTCTCAGCACTATCAAGCTATCCCAGCCACTACGGCCTGAGTTTGAACCCCGGCCAGGGAGGGGACCCACATGGCGCAGCAGACCTCTCCTGCCTCGCCCGCTGCTCCCCTCAGCAGTGCGTTTCAGTCCATGCACCTGTTCTGCTCCCCACTCTGTCTGTGGTGAATCCACTCACCCCCTGCACCTCTAGCCTGTACCCCAGTTCTATGCATAAATAAATATCGTTTTTTTACAAAAAAAAAAAAAAGAAATGAACAGAACTCATATTCTAATATGGACTGAAACAAAAGGGTATACTGATACTTCAAATTAAATTAAATTCGAATAAGAACAGGAAGAAACACAAGGAGCTTTGAATCTGTTTCCTGTTGGAAAATAGTACAACAAAAGTCCCCAGCAAATTCTGGGTATCTGGCAGAAGAGTAGTGAATGAGGTTATCACCTGTCCCTTTGGTGACCAGCCACCTCTGGCCTCTCTGCTTCCTGTGACCCAACCTACTTGTCTTCTGCTCAGCTCCCTCATGCTCAGTGCCCTGGAAGAGTGTGAGCCACGGGTGTGGCCAGCACCAGCCCGAGGCCACACCAGCCCTCGTGGCTCACCAGTGGAACGCTTGTGTGCAACCTGACCTCAGCCAGCTCGCCTGCCGGGGAGTACAGAGCAGCACTCGAACACCTGTTAACAGAAGGGACAACTAGTGTGGAAGGTAGTGGCATGTGACTTGTAAGCGGGAGACAGCTCAGTTCTCAGACCTCCTTTGCTCTTCGTTGATGTCTTAAAGGGCTCTCAAAGCTGACAGCGTCTCCCACCTGGGTGTCTCTTTTGAAAGTCACTCGGATTTCCTACTGCCTCTTCACCATCTCCACGTGGATGAACTCTTGTCTTCTCCCCCAAACTGCGTTTATCAGTCTGCTCCCTTCTCAGTAGGTGACAGTTCCCTCCTTCTGTAGCTCAGGCCCAGAACCTCAGCGTTGTCATAAGCCCTCTCCCTCATGGTCAGTGTGGTCCCAGCCACCATTATCTCTTGCCATGGGTATTGCTTTCTTTCTTTCTTTTTTTTTTTTAAGATTTATTTATTTATGCATACAAGAACTGGGGTACAGGCCAGAGGTTTGGAGGCTGAGCAGATTCACCAGAGACAGAGTGGGAAACAGGAAGTACAGTGCTGAGGGGAGCAGTGGGCGAGGCAGGAGAGGTCTACTGTGCCATGTGGGTCCCCTCCGTGGCTGGGGATTGAACTGGTGCTGCATTGGCTGCAGATGCTTCATATTGCAGTGCTTAACCCCTTCTGCCACTAGGGAGGCCTCCTCTTTTTTTTTTAAGATGTATTTATGCATACAAGAGCTGGGGGACAAGCCAGAGGCGTGGGAGATGAGAGGATTCACCAGAGACAGAGTGGGGAGCAGAATAGGCAGATCAACCGAAATACACTGCTGAGGGGAGCAGTGGGCGAGGCAGGAGAGGTCTGCTGCACCATGTGGGTCCCCTCCCTGGCCAGAGATCAAACTCGCACTGCTGTGCCGCAGATGCTTCACAGTGCGGTGCTCAACCTGCTGCGCCACCAGGGAGGCCCAGCCATGGGTATTTCAGAGCCTCCTTGACTGGTGTTTGCTCTCCAAAAATGCATCCTCAGCACTGCTGCCAAGTGACCTTGTGAAGGCATAGTTGAGACCTTATCATTCCTGGGATGAGAACCCTCCAGGAAAATCATAGCTTATGAGAATGGTTGAAAGCGTACCCCAGAATCATTCATCCCCACCTCTCTGATTTCATTTCCAATTCTCTCCCCTGACACGGCCCCAGCCACACTCACCCTTCCTCCCTGTTTTTCCAGGCATGAACCACCCCAGAACCTTTGCACCCACATTTCCTTCAACCTGAAATGCTCTTCCCTACATCACCATTTAGCTTTCTTCTTCACTTTTTCCAGGCTTTTGCTCCAATGTCACTGTCTTTATGAGGCTTTTCTTGACAAACTTTTAAAAATTATCATCTAATTTAAGTTAATTTATGTGAATACTTAATTTCCCAATAATGCAGATAAATGTTTACATCCAACTGTGAGTACAAATAGCGTGTTCTCACTTAGGGTGCCAGCGGAGGCTGAGGGGGGCACAGATCGTTGAAATTACAATGAATCAAAAAAGGAGTTGACTAATTTGCATGCCATCTCCTTTCCCTGATCACGGAAGGAATGCCAGAGAGGCTAAAAAATGGGCAACAAGAAAGGGAGAAACAGTAAGAATCTTGGATAATCTTCCATCAGATAATTAAGATTTAACTGGGTCTGTTTTGATGTGTGCACATGTTTCCGTGCACGGAAGAGGACGAACCCACAAATATGACAAATGCCAATTTCTGAAGGCTTTTGGAAAGTGCAACCCAGAGCATATGGTATCAAATTAATTTGGGGTTTCACTTGTCTCCGTCTGATTTGGGCACATTGAGTTATGAGATAATACTTTGGCATCTGTGTTCACAGTGCTTTCTGAAAGCTTCTCAATTTCTCAAAATTTCTCTGAAGCTAGAAGGATGTGAGGAGGCCCTGCTTAGCACAGAAGGAGGTGGAGGCGCAGACCCCATGAGTGGCTTCTCTGAACTCAGCAAGGAGCCCCTAGGTAGAGGCATCTACGCCTGGGTCTGCAGGCGGGGCCAGCAACCCTTGGGCGCTTCTCTTACTGTCATTCTCTTGATTAATGGCATCCTACAGCCCACTGCAGTTTGACAGAAGAAGGAATTAAAACAGGATGGATTGTGTTTGCCAGTGCGGAGGTATACAGCTGAGTTCCAGAAAGACATAAACATGCCAGTCCCCCTCCATGATAGTCAAATGTGTCTGTGAAGTTTTCTAGCTCTTTCACCTGGGCGCCAGTGCTGTCCCAAAAGGGACAGCCTTGCTTATAGTGGCAGCTTGCTATTTTGTGCCCACCTCCAAAATCAAACCAAGTGTTTGTTTTTTTTTCTTTTCTTCCTCGAAGCCAACGATAACATTTAATTTAATATTGCACAGCTGTTTCCCCTACACTCTGTGTGAAATATGGGGTATCTGGCTGATCTTGTTGAAGTTGCCAGGAAAGAAGTATTGCAAAGGTGAGGCACATCAGGTACCTCTTGGCAGAACTTTTAACTAATGAGTAACAGCATTAGATCATGTACTTGGTTGCCACATAAAAGAGGAACGATGCTATAACTCGTCCTATAAAGAACGTCAATGAGATATCACCTTCTATTTGGGTAGTAACTTTTGTAAAATTTTAAATATTGCCAAGTTTTCTCCAAACCTGCCTTTTCACCCAGTACCCGAACTCGAGGCACAAAGGAAAAACGTGCCATGTGTTTGTTGTATTGGTGCTGTGAACAAACTTAAATGCTGTAGACAGGTCTTCTCTGCTCTTCTCTAGAGCAGAATGTTGTATCTATATATTCGCTCTGAACTGAGAGGCAAGGATTGAGCTCTGGGGTGCTTCAGAAAATATCAAGAGTTTTAAAACATTAGTTTTGAGAGATTGTAATACATGGAAACTCAGAATGCTTGAATGTCTGCCCAGACATTGGCTGACTTCCATTCAGATTTCGTCGTGAGTAAAATGTGTACTCAGCAACTAGGTTCAAGCCCTTGGTAGTTTATAAGCAAATCTCTCTGCTTTTTCTAGATTGTTGCAAAAAAAAAAAAAAAATAGGTTAAGCAAATTTTGCGGTGGTGCTTATGCGTGCACAGACATGCATGAGGCTTCCAAACTTGGAAAGCATATTTTAACAGCACAAGTATATCTGTGTCTTAGATCTACATCAGAACCTCTTTTTTTCTTCCTCACATGCTTTTTAATTATATGGTTTAAATGTTTTGGGTTTTGTTGTGTTTTTTTTAGTTTTTTTTTTTAACCTATTAAATCTGTTTGGTCTTCAAGCTGTAAACATCACACACAGCTAATAAGCTTTAGGAAAGAAAAGGAAATTGACATTTAGTATAGAAGGTCTCCAAAACCAATGAAAAACTATGCAAATGAGCTACAGAACAGGCAGATTTGCATATCCTTGTTGGTTTCATGATGATATTCTCAGCATGAGCCTGGCAGACTTGCCTTTTTACCTCTTGGGATGATGCATGTACTAGTGGTAGAGCCCCGCAGTGTCAATTTAACAAGTGTAACATTGTGATTTTCCATGCGGTTTCTCAGAACCACTGAGCAAAATGCAGCAATAAATAGTGACAGAGGAAATCGATTTTTGAAGTAAATACTTTTGGAGGCTGAGGGTATGGAGGGACATTCTGCCTATGTAGGGTGAGCAGTTTTTGGTATTGTCATTGTCACGTCAACAACATATGTATTCCCACCAGTTTTGCCACCGAAGCTTGATACACCACGTTCCCCACTGCAACTCCCGTCCAGAGACAGGATTTCTCTTTTTAAAGATGTATTTTTTTATGCATACAAGAACTGGGGGACAAGCCAGAGGTATGGGGGTGAAGGATTCACCAGGGACAGAGTGGGGAGCAGAACAGGCGGATAGACTGAAATACACTGCTGAGGGGAGCAGCGGGTGAGACAGGAGAGGTCTGCTGCGCCATGTGGGTCCCCTCCCTGGCCGGGGATCAAACTCGTGCTGCAGTGACTACCTATAGCTTCATAGCGACTTAACCCCTCATCCCACCAGGGATGTCCCAAGGCTGCATTTCTGTTGCAAGCCTACTTCAGCTGTGTCAAGGTCTCATGAACAACCAGGTTGAAGAAGTTGTTTTCTCTACCATCTTGTTAGGATAATAAATAGTAGCCTAATGGCCAAGTGGTGTATTTACTTAATTAATAGTGTGGATTGTCAGTCCTCGCTGCATACATGGAAATACAATTGCAGGCCCCTAAGAAGATTTTGAAAGTGTTAAGCTCTGGATTTGAACTCAGCTCTGACATTCCTTCCCTCACCTGGTTTCTCACCCATGAATGAGGATAATAGGTAGTCGTGAGGATTAAACAAGAGAGCATACAAACTGTTACCATGCTGTCTGAATTACAGTAAATGCTTAATAAATGGTAGCATTATTTTTTATTAAAGATTTATTTATTTATGCATATAAGTACTGGGGTACAGGCCAGAGGTGTGGGGGGTGAGAGGATTCACCACAGACAGAGCAGGGATCAGAACAGGCAGATCAACAGAAGTACACTGCTGAGGGGAGCAGCGGGCACAGAAGAAGAGGTCTGATGCGCCATGCGGGTCCCCACCCTGTCCGGCAGCAGGGCTCGAACTCGTGCTGCAGCGGCTGCCGTCTGCTTCATAGTGCGTTGCTTAACCCACTGTGCCACCAGGGAGGCCCCTGGTAGTATTATTTTAAAGTGCTTTCAAAATTACAATCACATTTTACTCTGTTATATATATATATATATATATTTTAATCAAGGTAACTTTCTTCAGAAGAAAAAGGAAATGAAATTCACTTCTGAAATATACTTGGAGAATTTGAAAGGGTCTTTTCCAAGTTGTTATAAAACACCTCTGAAGTAAATTTGCCCATTTCTGCCCACACCAATCCTATAACATTCCAGGAATAAAATCTGCACTTGCGTTTAAAAATAAAACGGGTGGAACAAACTGAATTAGAAGTCCTTGGCAGACACCCCCCCAAGCAGAATGTTCTCTCAACTGGTGGTATGGCAATAAGAGAGAAGATGTATATTTTTTAATCTGCCCTTGCTCCTCAAACCCTTCCACCAAGTTGTATTTCTCTCTCATAAAAAACCCTTTGGCAGTTTATAAGCAAATCTCTCTGCTCACAGAGGGATTTCGTCACACCCCTTCCCCTGATTGCACCACCACCAAACCCCCTTCCAAATAAACCAGGTCGGCACAGACCCTCCTTCCGGAGAAAGTATTGAGCAAAGCCCTTCTTGATCTTCTCGATACCGTGTATGTGCATAAGGGGCTTGCCGGGAAAGGTCACGGAAACTTGAGCGGTCTCTGCTGTTTTCTGCAGTGAAGTCTGCCAAGAAAGGAGAAAAAAAAATCTCAAATGTATTCACTTCCCTCCCTCCCTCATTTTCCTTCTGTAAATACTCAAACCCTTTTTAGAGAGACTTTTGATCATATATTATCCTAGCAAAACGCCAGGAACCTTAGATGTACTTAGTACTCCCAAATCCCACAGGAATGACTCAGTAAAGACAGATAAAGTGTGGTTGATGGGATTGGATAGAGAAGCTTGTTACTACACACACGCACGCACACACACACACAGAATCACACGGCGCGCACACATGCACACGCGCAGAGCAGCTCCCCGCCCCGTCATCACCATAGAAGTTATGTAAAAGCTACACATTCTCCTCGCATAGGCCGTTGCATCTTTCCCAAAAATGGAAGGGAACAAGCTTTCTTTGGCTGAACCATATGCAAAAAATTATGGAACATCTGTGTAAGCAACAACATACAACAAGACAAATTATTGGTGGTAAAGGCAAAGCCCTGTTCAAAAACACGTCTGGAGATAGTGTGTATACAGAACCTTGCTTCGTGCTAATTACGCACAATAACCCGCAGCTTGTGGACTGCGGGCTGGGGCCCTAACTGGTGACCCTGCAGGAAGCAACTTTTCATCTTTTCTTCGTTGCTCCATCAGTCCTTCCTTCCTTTTTGGTAGCTGTTCAACAGGCCAGGTAGCTTCGCTTCACTAGTTGCTGGGATCTGGAAATGGGAAGTTTTGTAGCTGTAGCATATTCCTGGCTATAGGCCTCCCCCTCGCCCCAATCTGACTGCTTCTCCCCAGTGTTCCTCGCAGGGGGGCAGGGAGCCCCTGTGGAGCCGAAACACTCATCCGTAAACTGCAGCGTTTTTTTTTCCCCTTCCAGCATTTAACTCTGTGCTCCTTCTCAACACCCACCACAAAAATAATGTCATTCCAGGCGAATTTAGCTGCTTACTTAATCAGAAACTCACAGTGGCTCTGCCCGAGCACCAACCTCTGCAGGCACAGATATTTCGAAAGGTGAGTGGCAGGTGTAGCCTCCAGCGGGGCATGTGAGGACCCAGATTCTGGCTGCAGTTCCCGCATGCTCTCGCTGTGGTTTTGGGGGGCCACTCGCCTAGGAGTCCATGCCTCCTTTCCTCCATCCGTCAAGGGGACGGAAGCCGTGGAATACCTGCTCACGGTTATTATTGGATCGGGTGAAATGAAAACTGTGAAGAGAGAGTCCTGACAGTAAGAAGAGTAACTGATACATCGTGGTTTTTATCCTAAAAGGGTCCATCATCACTCCCTGTCAGATGTCTTTGTATGTATTGCAGTGCCAGTGAAATGCTGGGGTCTCTCCAGCAATCACTTGTAAAAACTGAGATATGGGTCTTTGTGGGAAGGAAGCCCCTCCTTCCTGGGCGGAGCCAACCTTCCTAGCCCCTCCAGACTCCCCTAGTGCTCCCCTTCCTGAGCATGCGCATCCTGTATCTTCACCCAGACCCAGCCCAGCTCCTCAAATCCCTCCCCACACCCAGGTCCCAAGTCACAACCGGTTCCTCCACAATCCTGTCTGCCTGCGTAGTCATCCAGCCTTGGCTTCTGCGGGCTCTGCTGTTTATACCACTTATCCCAGTCTGGCAGCTAGTGTGGCTCGCTATGTAATTGTTTTAGCAGAAACTTACACGGGTTAAATGTGCAGGTGCTGGAGGGAGCTTGCCTGAGTTCAAATCCCTCCGCTGCCATTTGCGAGCCCTGTAATTTGGGCTAAGGACTTAATCTCTCTGTGTCTATTTCCTGCATTTGCAGACTTGGCTTGATAATAATAGCTACCTCACAAAGTTGTCGGGAGGATTAAAATGAATGTAAAGCTCTTACAACAGTGTGTAAGCACTTGAGGAGTATTAGCTATTAGTAAGCCCGGTGTGCCAGAGAAAAGGGCCAGCCTTGTTCATGTCTTCCTGCCCTCCCCGCCGTATTTTATGTCTGGAGAAGACCGCGTCCGTGAACATCAATGTCAATATCAGATACTTTTAGCAGGATAAAAATCTGTCTATTTGAGTCAGCTAAATAATTCAGAGTGCAGCAAACCTCCCCTTCCCACAGCCCCATCCTTCTAGTCACTGAAAATCTGTGAGGAATCAGAATATTTCAAAACAACCTCAGAGCCCCGTGGAATACATTTTCAATCGTGTCTCTGCGTCTGCTTTCACTTTTGGGTGCAAACAGCAGAGCCCGATTATAAGGCATGCATATGGATGCGGTATTGCTTTGCACAAGCTGAATGAAGGAACGAGGGTTGTATCCTGCCCCAGCCTTTCCATCCAGGTGTCTAGGGCTGTGTCCTAACCCCGAGGCAATTGAGGTCACTCTAAAACAGCCCTTGATGTTCTGCCCCAGCTTTCGAAGCTTTGGCAACAAACCGGGTGGGGGAGATGATGACAAAGCAGAACGAGGACCACGCTTCCTTAGAGTCTGTGGACTAATTCTGTGCATTGATGAATGAGTGTTTCACCTTCGTGTAAGAAGCTCAAGGGCAGCTTTCCATTTGGAACCAGCTAACCGCACATAAAGTTCTTCCCTGCAGTTCTGCAGTGGCTAGAGACAGTTTTGGTTGTCACAACTAGGGAAGTGATGCCAGCAGCTAGTGGGGGAAAGCCTGGGGTGCTGTGGAAGATCCATATTGGACAGGACAGCGCAGGACAGGACAGTACACACCCGGCCCCGACCCCCAAATAAAGATCAGGCACAAAAATGGCAATAGCATGAAGCAGAGAGGCCCTGGTTTATTTGAGCTGAAAAAGAACAATGAGAACGAGGAATGCCCACCACATCTGTCCCGGGAAGAGCTAAGGGCCCCCCTTCGATGCCACCTTCGGATCTGAATCATGCACCTCCACGAAAAGCCCCCTGTTCTTCCTCTTCTGTAAATTCACCCTGTTCATTTATGGGGAGATGGGCTATTTTGACTGTCTTTTCGCTGGCAGGTGGTTTCCGGCCACTTAATCTCAATCGTGTTGTATTTCATCTTTTCCTTCCAGTTGCATTTTGTAGTTCCCTGAGCCAAGATACATGGAAAAGGCGAAGCAAAGTTAAAGCAGCAGGAAGGTGCTGGGTCAGGGGAGAGGACTGCAAGAAAGAAACAAGATGGGGAGATGGAGAAATGTACAAATGAAAAGCCACTCAGTTTAATGTAATAGTCCTGGAGTTTTCAGCTAGAGGTTTTGCTGCCAGTGTGTCTCTCCATCTTACACACACACACATACACTCACACACTCCCCCTACCACATGCAGGCCAGGTGGCTCCTGCTTACATACATGGCTTGGCACTTTTACTCTTTGGCTAAGACCATTTCACACATGAACAACACAGCCTCCTCCTAGAGATTTGTCATCCATCTGCTTGCAGAAGGGCTGTCTGTTTCCCTCCGAAAACTGGTCCAATCAACATTTTCCTTTGGCCGGGGTAGCTTACCAGCAGCTCCTCCATAAGGTCCATAATTGCAATTTCTCATTCTCATTTGCCTGGCTGGCTTCACCCTTCTGTCCCCTCTCTGTGCCTCTCCACCGCCCCTCCCCACAGCCCTCCCTTCCATTGCTGTTAAGAAGCCCTGTCAGAATGAATGACAGAATCAACTTCCTTCTCCCCAAATGGCTCATTACTCATAACTCTAAAGCCGTGTTGCCTTCTGTCCTCACATGGTTTGCAGATCCCCTCCACCCCCCAGACGATCCCCTTCCAGAGCGAAGTAGCGGATGAACGCCTCGCCTCGCACTCTCTCTAAGCTATGCCTCTGTAGTGTATTGTGGGCAAATATGCCACCGAGTCTTTACTTGTGAACCTCCCCAGCCTGTCTTATCCCATATGCTCGCAGCAGACAGTGGTTAATATCGTATGTGAGCATCTTGAGGCTAGTTCTGAAGTCTGACTATGCCTGGCTGGCTGGGCGCACCCTTTGTGTGTGTTCTGGAACACCGGGTCATGTCTCACTGGCAGACAAGTTACGGAACGTGGGCGACTAGCTCTGATGTGGCAGGCCTGCACGCGGTTGAGCGGGGGAGCTTGTGATGGGAGGGACGGGGAACTGAGCCCTGGTTCAGAGTTCTCGGCCCCCCACCTTTCTCCCTGATGATTTCTCATTCCTAAAGTAGAAGGGATTTCATGAGAACTAAAAAATCTGATGAGAGACTCATTGGTATTTACAAAAAGCATGTCGATGCCGAAACTTCAGGGACCCACAATACAATAAAGGGTTTCATTCAACACATATGAACCTGCAGTTTTGAAGGAAAAAACTCTGAAGGGTGATTAAGAAGGTCTGGAGAATCTGCAGACTCTAAGGGGTGTGGATTGTGCTTTTTGGGGGTTCGCTACTGGGTAGCCTGGGCCTAGAGGTAGACTTCGCACCGCAGTGTAATTTGAAGCATTCCGAGGAACAGCAGGCTAAGGGATAAGCACTGTTAAGTGCCGCAGTCCCCAAAGGCATTTTAAACTGAGACCTTGAGTGAGGAATGCTAGTGTGTGGGGGCCACTTTCGGTAAAGAACGTGGCACAGCCAGGTAAAGCTTCCCTTTTGTCTCCATCGTGAGGTTCGTGGGTGAGAGGGTCCTGAAGCAGAAAGCACTGGAGATATTTGGGTTTGTGCTGGCCTGCGGAGCCCTGAAATCAAACATCTGTGCACTTAGAATATGAAAGAATTAGAGATGGTACTTGGCAGCATTTTAGAGGGAAGGAAGGCAGCCTCGAAGCCAGATTATTGCTTTCCTTTGGGTTGATGGTTTGTGTGCACCAGGCGGATCACAGAATAGGCTGCGAAGGCCCCAGAAACTACCCAGGAGACGCCAGGTGCAGAATGCAGTAGAGCCACCAGCCCAGGCACAGCACCCTCAGATGGTCCCAGAGGGTGTTCAGAGGAGATGCAACATCAGGGCCGGGTTGCTTTCAGCTGGCCAGAGCGGCTCCGAAACTTCCTGAAGATTCCCAGGGTCACAGCTGTGAATCCTAATAAAGGTCGTGCAGTGCCCACATTCCCATTGCCCCAGAACACTTCTCTCTCCTCTTCATCTTGGCTTCTCGTGCTTTCAGAGGTCCCAGCTAAGCCCCTCTTTCAAGACCTTCCCATTCAGCTCTTCCAAGGGCCGCCTTGCACACTCCTCTAACCACGTTATGATACGGACAACATGGAGAATCCCGATTTATTTTCCACGAAGTCACCACTTCGTTGTGGGGCATGAGTTGATGTGTGTCTGTGCCTGGAACACTGGGAAAACTCTGGAAGTTAAGTCAACTTGTTTCTCCAGCAAAGTTGGCCCGTGGCAGCCTCAGTCGACTAGAGAGGCAGGCAGTGGCCAGGGTCCAGGGGCTTGGAAAATCACCCAAAGGAAAACCGCTCCTTTAAGGAGATGCTCCAGACAAAACTGTGTGGATTATTGCAAATTCCTGGCTAGTTCGCTGTGCAGCCTGCTCCCACACGCTTGCACACACGCTCTTGCACTCCTTTCACAAACTCCTTTCATCTGAATCCATAGCACTGACTCCACGCGTAGCACACTGAGAAAGCAGCTGGATAGCCTAAGACTTGAGTGCCACGGTGAGCACATGCCCTATTTTCCGTCTGCCTTAGACACTTCAACGTCTCTGATCTTGATTTTATGTGGCTCATCAGACCTGGCCACCCACAACTGTAGGATTGCCTGCTGCAGCGTGCGTTGCCGCAAGAAGGTAAAAGTGCTTTGAAAGGCTAAAAGGACACTCCTGGGGGTCTCACTGGTGGCGCAAGGAGTTAAGCAATGCACTGTGAAGCAGCTACAGCCACTGCAGCACGAGTTCAATCCCTGGCCAGGGAGCGGACCCCCATGGCGCAGCAGACCTCTCCTGCCTTGCCCGCTGCTCCCCTCAGCAGTGCCTTTCAGTAAATCTGCCTGTTCTGCTCCCCGCTCTGTCTCTGGTGAATCCTCTCACACACACACCCCCACACATCTCTGGCCTGTACCCCAGTTCTTGTATGCACAAATAAATACATCTTTAAAATAAATAAAAAGACTTCCCTATAGTGGGCTTTTACAAAACTCTAGAGATGTAGCCCCAGAACTAATATTCTCACTGGGGCGGGCCAGTTGATAAATATCACTTGTTTGGAGCAGCTCCTGTGCACACTCTATTAAGAAAAAGGATTCTTAAAAAGAATATCATTATTTGTTATCAGGGAGCATTGAATAGATTTCCCCGTTGCTCTGCACCAGAGAACTCCAGCTCACTACTTATCACTACTGCATTTATTTGGAAACCTCTTAATTTCGATCCACTCATAAAATTTCACTTTGTCTCCCCTCCTTTCGCAGGTTAACCCTTGAGAGTCTGTGCACAACGTTAGACCGTGTTCTCCCTTATCCGTAGTCTGTGCTTCTACTACCTGCAATGTCGTAGCAAGTAGCTGCAAATGCAGTGGTGTGCTAAGAGAGCAGCACCTCTCCCCTGATTCTCGCCAAACAGACAAAACTACCGCTGTGCTAGCCACATGTTAGAAGTTCCTGAACACACGCTATGTCTTAGAGATTCATGACCCCGGCATATGTGAGGGACCCACACAGTTGGTCTGGATGTTGGGAACTGGCATTACTGGTGCTTCAATCACTAGGGCCATCGCCCGTCTCAGGAAGGGCTGAGTGACAGGAGCGCTAAGTTATTTAGGAGATTTTTGCATAGAAGGGTGGCTGAAGGGAAAAGAGAATATACCTTCATATGCGACATTTGCACCTTGAGGATAATGAGAGGTTATAGTTAATAGGTAAGGAGATCTTGCTTAGTAAAGCAAAAATAAAAGTGAAGTTGGAAATGTAGCCTGATGCACGATGATTAGAATTCCAGGATTATTGAGAGCATCTAGAACAATAACAATCATTTCAGACTTGTTGATTAAGAGGCAAACTATTCTTCAGAGATTGGACTATGATTGTAAGGATGCTCCTTCCACTTACAACTATCCCTAATTGTTCATTAAAAATGAGGTTTAAGAGTCCCTCTCCAAATTGTGTTACCTGAAGCAGATCAAATGCCATAGGACACTGTTCTTTTTAAGAAATGATGGACACGGCGTATTGTGTAAATTTAAGGCGTACAGTAGTTGACTTGATACATTTATATATTGCATTGTAGAGTTCACTGTAGCATTAGCTAATACCTCGTCACACCACATAGTCATCATTTCTTTTTTGCTGTAAAAACAATTAAGCTCTCCCAAAAGTGGAACGGTGGTTACTATATAGGGGAATCGCAGTGTTGGTTAAGGGCAGACACTTGTTACTAGCATATAAATATGTCTGGAGATGTGACGCAGCATGGTATAGTGATGATCATCAGCAATGTAGTGTTATCAGTTTCTTTTTTTTTAATATTTATTTATTTATGCACACACAAAAGCTGGGGTACAGGCCAGAGTCCAGGGCCGTGAGAAGATTCACCAGAGACAGAGTGGGGAGCAGAACAGGCAGACTGACTGAAACACACTGCTGAGGGGAGCAGCAGGCGAGGCAGGAGAGGTCTGCTTCACCATGTGGGTCCCCTCCCTGGCTGGCAGCAGGGATCGAACTCGTGCTGCAGTGGCTGCGGTTTGCTTCATAGTGCTGCAGTGGCTGCGGTTTGCTTCATAGTGCGTTGCTCAACCCGCTGCGCCACCAGGGAGGCCTGCAGTGTTATCAGTTTCAAAGTTGCTAAGACAATGCTTTTTTTATTAAAAGCACCTTGCTGAAAATAAAGCCTTTTCCAGCAGTATACCTTTAACATTCCTGACTTTCCTCTGACTTGAACACATGAAAGAATTGAAATTAGACCTTGAGCCAGGTCAGAATAAAGGAGACGACAGAGATAGCCCAGAATGCAGGCGCCTCTCTCTGTGAAAATGGAGTCATGCAGCCTGCCCACTCTGTGGAGCCGCACCCACTCGTTGGGGTGAGAAATTAAGTTGGGTTGGCTGGATGGATTGAAGTTTGGGGGTTGATATGCTTGGCAACTGGCAGGACCTCTTACTATGGCTGTTGTTGGGGAGATAGCACTGAAGAGTAGGACTGGGGTTCCCTGGTGCTGAATCCCTGGCTCGCAAGTGGCAGAAACCCCCTCTGCTGAGTCTGTCTCCTTGAGGGAGGGGCCGTTCAAGACAGCAAGAGTCTCACTGAGTGCAACGACAGCAGTCTTGGAGCTTCTGCTCTTTGAGGCAAAGGTTTGCAAGCTCTGAGCAGAGGAGAGAACTAGAGCTGTTTGACACCAGGGAGGAAGAGCAGACAGCATGCTCTGGCGTCCACACGGCCGTGACTGCTCAGAACTCCCTCTCTCCTGTGCTGTGAGCCTGCAGAAGTTGCTCAGTTGGTGGAAACGCTTGTTTCCTATAGTGCCAAGCAAGGACTTGGTGTCTGATCTTCTCTGTGTGGAGTCTGCCCCTTGTCCCTGGAAGTTCAAGATGCCTCTGGTCCCTCAAGTTCAAGTCCCTCTCTGAGCACAAGCACTGGCAACAAACCCAGGCAGGCTGCACCAACCTGGAGCAAGTAGAAATAGGAGTCAGCTGTTCCTTTTGCACGCGGGGGCAGTTGTAAGCACTGACTTTGCAACAGGTACGGAGATTAAAATGCTAGAGGGCCTCCCTGGTGAAGCAAGGGATTGAGCGCTGCACTGTGGGACTTCCACAGCCACTGCAGCGTGAGTTCGATCCCCGGCCAGGGAGCTGACCCACATGGTGCAGCAGACCTCTCCTGCCTCGCCCGCTGCTCCCCTCAGCGGTGTATTTCCATCCATCTGCCTGTTCTGCTCCCCACTGTCTCTGGTGAGTCCTCTCAGCCCCTAGCACCTCTCGCTTGTACCCCAGTTCTTGTATGCATAAATAAATAAAATCTTTTTAAAAAAATACTAGGAAAAGTATTATACATCAGTGCCTTGAAATGGGCCAGAAGGTCAGTCATGGCCAAACTGCATCATCTTTCTGTTCCTTTCATAAGTTTGAGACTTAACTGCGGTTTATTTTAATTTGTCACAGTTGGGCTTGTCCTGATCACCACCTTCTGGGTATGTTGGGAGGGGGGTGTGCCTGGGGTGCACACTCCCTCATGAGGGTACACTTGTGCTTGCAAGCTCACACCCTTCCCCAAAGGCATGGAAACTTGGACTGTCTGAGCTTACCTTTGGCTAGTGTGTGACCTTCAAAAGTAGCAGGAATCCAGTATGGGACTATCAAGCTTTTTACATTCAAAATATTTTTAGAAAAAGGACTCAAGGGGCCTCCCTGGTGGCACAAGGGGTTAAGTCCCTGCACTGTGAAGCTATTTGCAGCCAGGGCAGCATGAGTTTGATCCCCAGCCAGGGATGGGACCCACATGGCGCAGCAGACCCCTCCTGTCTCACCCACTGCTCCCCTCAGTGTATTTTAGTCAATCCACCTGCTCCCACCTCTGTCTCTGGTGTCACCTCCCCCCACACACACATACATACCTCTGGCCTGTACCCCAGTTCTTGTATGCAAAAATAAATCTGTAAAAAAGCAAAAGTAAAAGGACTCAACCCAAAAAGGTCTGAACCTTTACTCATTACTTTCCATCTCCTCATCTCAGAGCTATACTGACATCTCGCACAGAAGTTATGGTTTGGTCATTGTTTATTTGCGGAAGGGCAGGCGAAGTGGCCGTGCAGTAAGTGACCTTGCTCCTTTGTTTTCTCTTGTCCTGGCCACTGTTCAGTTTTACCGCTGATTGACGTGTGAATGATATGTGATATGCTGGTTTGCTTTTGAATAATCTCACCCTTCAATGCCTGTGAACTGATGTCTTTTCATACCATATTAGAGGGAAAAAAAAAAAAAAACTAAACATGGAAGGCCAGAAACAACTGTTTTTAAAAAGCACATGGTACCCTGGCAACTTGAGTTGGACCAACCTGATAACTAAATACAAAGCCGGCCCTTGTCCCAAAGTGCTTCTACTAAATTCCAACAGGGAACCGTATGGTCTCATGTGCAAATGAAAAAGAGGAGTGTGGATCCCCAGCCAGAGTGCACGGACGCCGCAGCCAGGACACGCACGCCGATCAGCTATAAATCAGGGTCAGACGGGCACAGTCAGCTATGCAACTAATAGGAAATGATGCAAAATTAGGTGGATTATGTACACGCTTTCAGTTTTTGTCTCTTAGCGCTTTCAGTCTAATTAAAACACACAGGAGAGAGGCACAGTCTGTAGCTATCAGATTTCATATGCTCCACTTATAAGGTAACCGCCTTCCAAGTTATTTTTATGGGTCATCCTATCTAGTGGCAACTTAGAACAGAAAGTGCTCTCCTGGCTTCCCAAAAGTTTTGTCTGTTTTCTCACCTTCTAATAATTACTTCACGTCTGAGAGTAAGGTTGGTCACAGTGAATTAAAACCTATCTGCTTGGGGCTTCAAGTTAGTGTGGATGGTGTTGGGTGTGCGTTTTATCCATTTGGGACCGAGTAACAAGATCGTTTATGGATGCCTGCTGTGTAGACATATTCAGAAGAGCAGCTTTACTTCCAAGGCAGTCTTCTTGATTCTCTCCATTAGCTACTGGCCGAGCTGTTGTTAAATGAAAACGTGCAAATGTTTGGAATTACATTATCCCTCGTCTTCCACATCTTAAGTGATACAGAGAGTAAATGCACTTTAATATTTATTTAGAAGTTGGCATCCTGGGACTGTTTCACAAGCCAGCTCATTTGTTTGAAGGTCCCCAGAGACGATGAAAGTCGCACCATTTTATCTCAAGCCTCCTTCATACCACAGAAGTAAAATGCCACCCAGCACACTCCAGCTCATGTTTCTGGACAACACTGGTGCTGTGGCAATTTCCATTTGATTCAAGTTATTTAGTGAGGATTTACATAATTTGCATTAGTGTGTGACTTTCTAGCATTTTCAGAGTGTGTTTAGGTTACCTCAGGCTGTGTCTCCCAAGGCGGCAATGGGGTATGAGTGCAGGTGATTGGTGTAAAAGCCATCCTTGGTTCTTGTGTTTAGGTTATCTCAGGCTGTGTCTCCCAAGGCGGCAATGGGGTATGAGTGCAGGTGATTGGTGTAAAAGCCATCCTTGGTTCTTGCATTTCTCGGCACCAGAAGCAAATGCCTTCTAGTCAAAGGATAAGGGCTTGCCCTTTACAACTCCGTAGATAATAGAGTAGATGGCTACTTGTCTGTCACCCAAGGTCCTCCACTGGGAGGGGGAGGGTTGGAGTAAAGGCGTGGACTCTTCCCAAAGCTGACAGAAAGTCCCAGGTTCCTTCAGATGTATCACTGACTCGTTTTTTTCTTCCTGCCTAAACTCTTATCTCAGTGGCCAACTTGGACAGCTGTTCCCCACCACACCCAGCTGTGCTTACCTTCTAGAACTTTCCTCTCAAGGATCCCCTTGCACCCTTGTCATATTTGATGATTTCTCCTGATGGAAACATGGAATGTGGCCCTGCTGGGGACTCACATCCTCACAACCCTTTTCCTCAACACATGACACCACCCCCGGGAGAAGAGAATATTCCTTTGTGTTGCATGCTCTCCCTTTGGACATTTGAAGTACTTAAAATTTATAAAATATGCCTATAAAATTGGGTAGTTACTAGGCAAATGAGTAGCTAGTAATAGAACTATCATAAGGGTAGACTATTACACCAATAATGATTATCCTAGAGAGAATATTGAGCATTTATTATACATATGTACTGTGTTGAAATGTCTATATGCAGGAGCTTATCTAAACCTCATGACAACTGTAAGGTCTCGGCACTCTTATGCACATCCCATAGAAAAGGCAACGAGGACTTTGGGGTGGAAAATTATGTAACTTGAACAAAGTTTATTGGTCAAAGCTGGTAAATAGATTTGCTGGCCAGTGAAGGCTAACCAGTCAACATCGGGTGGATAAAATCCCAGGCTGGGGTAGATGTGAGGGTTCCAGAGAAGTGACATGATAAATCCCATCCCCCGAAATGTACGGACATAGGGAGATCAGACTACCATTGACATCCACATCCAGCTAATGCTCTTCAGCTAAGGATCAAATAGAAAAATTATATCATTCACACTAAATCATTTCATTAACACCTATAATTATTAGTGTTCCAGGTGGTGCGTGATCAAAGTGTTTCAGTGCCATCAATGCCCTGGGCTTGTTTTTCCTAGTCGACAGATGCCAACCGTGTATTGCAGTGGATTTCTGCATTTTCTTCTTATGCCAAAGGCCAAAGCATCTCTGGAAGCCTACTTCCAGAAAGCTTTCCTCAGAATGGAGAGAAGGTTAGTAGTGCACCTACAAAAATAAGTACCATTCAGTAGGGCCTAAATAATTCCCATTTCTGCACAAATGCATGAACCTTTTACAAGGAACCAGGAATTTGTAATTTAAAGGAAGAAAATAATAGCCCAGGGCTCAAGCTCTATTTTCAAAATGAGAATTATTTGAGAAATTTTGTCTTCTAGACATAAACAGTTCAACAGGAAGGACTGGTTACCAGTTCTTTCATGTCTGTAGGAAAGTGTTCATGCCTCAGTCTTTGTGTATCACAGCGGTCTGATGTACACTTCCATTAATGCTCCTTCCCTTCATTCATTCCCATAGCTTTTCACCTCAAGAACCCTGAGATTGAGGCTGCAATTAATATGGAGGGCTCCTGAGAACTTGACTTTTGAACTAAGGATGAATGAGGGTAGTGGCTGGTGGGAAATAGAAAATCATTCTAAATGTAGACTTCCCATTTGCTCAGATCTGTCCCTTCTTGATAACAAGTTAAACTTAGAAGTCCCGGGCCTCCCTGGTGGCGCAGTGGGTTAAGCGGCGCACTATGTAGCAGACCGCAGCCACCGCAGCACGAGTTCGATCCCTGCCGCCGGCCAGGGAGGGGACCCACATGGTGCAGCAGACCTCTCCTGCTGTGCCCGCTGCTCCCCTCAGCGGTGTACTTCTATTGATCTGCCTGTTCTGCTCCCTGCTCTCTGTGGTGAATCTTCTCACCCCCCCCCCCACACACCTCTGGCCTGTACCCCAGCTCTTGTATGCATAAATAAATAAATCTTTAAAAAAAAATAAACTTAGAAGTCCCAAATCATTTGCTATTGCTGACTATTGTCTCATGTTAGACTTCTGGAGTCCTGCCATTCTATAAGGAGTGTGTAATTGCCAAAAGGTACACATTTACATAAATTACTGAGTATAACGACTCCTGGGCACTGCTGGTATACTATTTAATAGTGTTGTATAGCGTTTGATGGCATTTGTTCTACCAAATATATACATCTACCTGTTGTTTGGCTTAGATCTCACAGGGCCCCATGGCAGGATGGTAATATCCCTTAAGTGTGAGATGTTGATGATTCAGGAGTGGCCTTCCAGGGGCAGTTATGGATTTTTTTCAAGTGGCATCACTTACTTAGTGATAGATACTTTGAATAGATACACTATTCAAAACTAAAGAATAAAGTAGCCCATTCAAACATCTGTAGCTCCCTGTCTTTGAGGCACTCAAATGGGTACTCAAATGCTTCCTTACTCTGATTTCCCTTAACAACTGTGTTTTATGATTATTATGCATATGTGCCTTGCCTTCATGACCAAGATCCCTCTGGAAGTCCCAGAAATGTCACCTAGGAACTAAACTGGCATGAAAACACTAACATTAGGAACAAGTTGATCAAGATGGACCTTTTCCATTAACCAGTCAGCCTTGGGTCTCTCTGGTGGCCTGTGGGTTAAGTCTGAGCACTGAGTTCGATCCCCAGCCAGCGATGGCGCAACAGACCTCTCCTGTCTCATCCACTGCTCCCCTCAGGAGTGTATTTCAGTAGATCCATCTGTTCTGTGAACCCTCTTACCCTCCACACCTCCGGTCGTTACCCCAGCTCTTCTACACAAAAGTAAATCAAATTTCTAAATAAATAAATTGATTAACCTTATTTTTTTTTCATTTTAAAGTTCACTTAGAGAATTAACAATTTGGGGCCTGTGAAAGGAACACTAAATATTCAATTTTGGGTAAGTTGGCAAAAATATTAAAACACTTGTAAGGTGGATGTAATTGGTCCACAAGAGTTATTCCATCATATTTTTTTGTTCGCTCATGTATTCATTCAATGCTTACTACACTCTGCAAGATACAAAGCCACATCCTACTGTGTAGACAGTGGTAAGTGAAATAGGGTTCCGTTTTCCAGAAAGTAAAGGTCTGCTAAAAGAACCTAGACAGATACGTACATGACTGTAACGCAAAGGAATTCAGATAGGAATGATAGAGAATTATGTTGAAAATAAGATGAATTCAGAGTGGTCAGAGGTGTTGTATATAGATAAGCTGAAAATATCTTTGGAAAGCATATCTATTAAAAAAAGTTTATAGAAAGAAGAATAGTTACCACTTATTGAGCACTTCATGTCTCCAGGCATTGTATTGAGTGCTTCCCATGCATCGTCTCATTAAATTTCACAACAACCCTTTAAGGTTGGTATTATTCTTTCTATTACTATTTTTCCCCACCACCATACTTTATATTCCATTTTCCGTTTCCCTCACCCCTTCCTCTTCATCTCAGAGTCCTCACCATGTTTAATGATGGCAAATGATCTCGTTAATTGAATTGTATTTTCTGTAAATTTCTGCTCTTTGTTTTGTATCATTCTGACTTGCTTTACTACACAGTACTCTCAGACTCCCTTCATTTGTTAAAAATGGCTGCATTTCACCCTTTTTGTGGCTGAATAGTACTCCATATAAATACCTCATCTACTGATCCTGTCATCCGTTGATGGACATTTAGGCTGCTTCCAGCACTATAGTCTTTCAGATAGTTCACAGATTGCTCAATTGTGTGATCCAGAGTTATAGCAAAAGCTTTGTCTGTGCAAGGCCACTCAGAGGATACAAAGGAAAGCCGATGTCTATTAATTATTGGGCCAATAAAATCTCTCTAATTTAGATTTTTTTAAGGAAGGAAGTCATTTTACATTAATTCAATCTAAATCATGGGTTCTTTTTAAGAAAATAAGTTGTGTTACTTCAGCTACTTACAATCATATAAGTTATTGACTATTTTTTCATCAGTACTACTTTACAGAAAGAGATGGTGACCACTTGTTATGGGCACATGAATTCAAACTGGGTGATGAGAACAGCCTGATTATTTTTATGGTGAATTTGCTCCATACTTGGCAGAAAAAGGCTCTTTAAAAAAAAAAATTATTTATGCATTCAAGAGCTTGGGTATAGGCCAGAGGTGTGGGGTGGTGAGAGGATTCACCAGAGACAGAGTGGGAAACAGAACAGGCAGACAGACTGAAATCCACTGCTGAGGGAAGCAGCGGGTGAGGCAGGAGAGGTCTGCTGTGTCATGTGGGACCCCTCCCTGGCCTGGAATCGAACTTGCGCTGCAGTAGCTACAGAAGCCCCACAGTGCGGCGCTCAACCCCTGGGCCAGGGAGGCCCAGAAAGGCTCTTGGTTACAATAGAAGCAGTGAGCTGGAATATTTGTTTCTGTTCTTTCTAAGGGTGTTTTCCATTAATGCAAATGGTGCTTCATTTACCTTGTCTTCACCAGACAGGCAAAGGGTAAATTACAATTGTTACCTATGGGTCGCAGCTCTTTCCAAAGACTGGTGCAGTAAAGGTCAGATCCCAGCAAGAGTAACTCCTAGATCCCTCCTCCTTGTTCCCACTCTTGCTGCAGGTGGAGCTCTAGTTCCCAGCTGCCTGAGGAAAGGAGATGTGTTTGCACTTAGATGTTGAAATGTGAACTACATGACAACAGTACTTGCTGGAAAGAGAGAGCATGTGCTTGAGTTGTCATTTTTCTAAATGAATTTTACATATGTGCATAACCTAAGGTAAATGTTACAGAAACCCCTGCATGAATCAATACATTCATTGAGGGCACAGCTCAGCGACGCCTTGCATATCAATATCTAATTCCTTTCAAAATGTTTTCCGACATCTCAATTCCGGTTTTCCTTTAATTAGAAATTATGTTGTTAAGAAGGGCCTCGACAAAGACTCAAAAGTGAAGTATTTATATTTATATATCCATATACCAACTGTTGTTTTATGGCTTACTGTAGCTAATTGGCCGTCATTTCATTGTATATAATCCTTCATATTTTAAAAATATTTTTCTGTTGGAGAAACCAGCGTACAAGGCATGAGCTAATTTGCCAAGCGACACAGTTGGTGTCATAGTTAGGAAAACGGGTACCTCGGAGAGTTGTTATAAAAATGAAATGAGGTCATGTTCTGGGTTCCTGGTACAATGCCTGAGAGGTGATACTCAGCCAATTAGAGCTGACAGCATTGTTCTAGAATCCAGAGAGCCGTATCTTCAGTACTTGTGCTGAACACAGTCACAGTTCCTTAAATTATACAATCTTCTTAATTTAATTTTTTAAAAAGATTTATTTTTATTTATGCATGCAAGAACTGGGGTACAGACAAAGGTACCAGGGTGAGAGGATTCACCAGAGACAGAGTGGGGAACAGAATAGGCAGATCGACTGAAATACACTGCTGAGGGGAGCAGCAGGAGGCAGGAGAGGTCTGCTGCGCCATGTGCGTCCACCTCCCTGGCCGGGGATCGAACCTGTGCTGTAGCAGATGCTTCATAGTGCAGGGCTTAGTTCCTTGCACCACCAGGGAGGCCCTTATTAATTTAATTTTAAGGACCTAGAAAAATGAACTTATTAGGAACTATTTCGGTCTACCAATATATTCGGTAGAAGGAAGGACACAGAGCTCATCTCTCTCCACGGGCTTCCAACTCTATTATTTTCAATAAGCTGCTATCAGCTTACACAGGTGGGACGATAGTTATAGAAAAAGTTTGCAACCCTTAGTCTGAAATAATCTAAATCATTTATTGAATTAAAAGGAAAAAATACAAATCATAAAAAAAAAAAGGTGTGACAACGCTTGGATAGATAAATAAGCACAAACTACCTCCAATAAAGGGCAGAGCGAAGAGGTTCTACCGGGTGAAGCTTTTGCTGTTCACTTGTGCGTTTTTTTAAACCCATTTGTGCTTCCTCAGTTGATGAAGCAGTGAGTACAATTTAAACAGCAAGAAGGAGTCTGAGTAAGTCTAGACATCTGGTTATCTCCTGTCTAGCATTCATTTGTGTGGTGGGCGTCACACTCTGGGGATTAGTGTTTTATTATGCAGAAGCTGTTTTATCTGTGGCTTCCTTATAATAGCTTAAAGTGAATTTTGAGAGGAGAGAGAGTGAAGGCCAAGGCTTAGTCACTACAGGGATAAAACTAGCAGGGGTTGGCTGGAGTTTAACAGCCAAGATGAGCTCTGTGACCTCACTCTGATAGCTCGCGTGGCTAGATATGTCTCATCGCCTCATTTAAAGTACAGTGTGCTGAGGAATTGACCAGAGTCCACCGAAAGTGAGAAGTGGAGAAAGGCAGAAATTCATTTCTGTACCAAGTGTCTTAACGCCTAACATCAGCGATGGCCGGAACCGAGATTGTGCTGTTGAAACCTCAGGGCCTCTGGGACACCTTTTAAGTGGATAATCACTGCCTGGTCACATTTTAATTAGCTCCTTTAGCCTCTAGAAAGCATTCTGATTTTTATCCCCCACCCCCTCCAAACTAAACGGCTCTCTTATAAACAATTAAGGTTTCATTTTCAAAATTCAAAGTGGGAAAATATTTGATTTTCTTTCTTTGTCTTTGAGAGTGTGTTTCACTATCAGATTGCATGTGAGAGAGTAAATTAACTCTGGTTTGCCCAAGTAACCACCTCTTTGATATCCATTCCCCTAAACTGGATGCTTCCCAAGGAGATCTCAGCTTCAAGGCTGAGTTCAGCGGCTCATAGAAAGTAGCGTGATGTCAGATGGAGGTGGTGTCCATGAAAAAGCCCAGCCCACCATCATCACAGGTTGCCAACCACCGTCCATGAGAACTGAAAGCAGAGGTTCAGAGGCACTGCTTTAATAAGACCGAGATTGCCCACCCAGTCTCAGTATGAACTCACTGGTCTCATCATTTACTCAGCCCATGATTCACATTCATTCATCCATTCATTTGTTGCAGATGACACCACAACTAGGTAAACTTCCATCACCAGGTTCCCATTTTATGAACACGGGCCCATATTGCCAGAGGGCCACACTAAGAATAAGTAGAGGTTATAGATCAACTCTATAACCAATGGACTGAGCCAGAGTCCCACCTTCTATAAAACGGACAATCTGTATTTCGTCTCAAAATACCAGTTGTTCCTTTTGGAAGGTAGCAGTGGTATACCGTAAGATCACAGGTCTGAGAACCAGGCAGGCCTGAGTTTGAACCCTGCACCCTGTCACCTTGGGAAAACTGTTGGAGGGAGTGCTAATGTCTTTCCTTGCAGTAATCATTTCTACGCTGTCGGCTTGTATGAAGATTAAATATAACACATGCAGCACAGTCATTGACACATTTAAACAAAGTGTTCAGCAAATGTTATCTTCCCTTCCCCTTTCTCCCCAACTGCGTTGGGGATGTTACAGGGCAACCCTAATATAAAATGGGTTCCCCACACTGGGTTCTCCACCCGCGCGCTCAGAAGACTTAAAAATCCCAACTCCAGGTACACGTGGCAAAAGTTACTAGCACGTTTTATTTTATGAAAGAAAGGGGAATAAAATAGTAATAACACCAAAGGAAAAGGATATAAATTTACAAATACTCTACCAGATTTAAGCAATGGCACGTTGAGAGCTGGCTTTGAGTTGAATGAATGGCTTTGAAGGAAGGGGGTCTGGCTCCTCCGTAAGAGAGAGTGTGTTTAAGGCTCACCTTGGTTTTTACAGCTAGCCTGGCTGCTTAACTCCACCCTCAGGTCTCAGTAATTTACTTTTTGATAGTTATTTTATCGGATTTGTGGTTCTGGAACACTGATGGTCTGAGTTTACACACCCATAATTTATTTAGGATCACCTTTTTCTGGAACACTGATGGTTTGGAGTGGGGGTTGGAGTCCACACACCCATAATCCATTTAGAACCACCTTTCCCCCTAACAGGGAGGGGTTGAGATAACTCTTTTCCTCTTGGGAACAGAGAGAAAGCTCATGACCCTGAACAGGAACGTTGGAGGATCTTCCCGAACAGGGGGCCCCAGGGGCAGCACCTCGATGCCACGAGGTCTGCGGCAGGGTCCCTTCCTGGGCTGCAGGTATTCTGTGTTCCACCACCACCTCGAGACCGGTTTCCCCCATGACCAGCTTTTATCCACTTTGATGACGCCTGAAGCTCCCGTGAGAGACAACAGCCCCATAGCCTGGCCCAGAGAAGGGAGACAAGGCACCAAGGCACTCACTCTCGGGATGCCATTGTTCCATTGCCAGACTCATGACGTCTGGGGGATCTGGAAATTTACTACTCTGTGGGGGGAGAGACAAAGAAATTCAAGATGAAGCTTTCTTTCTAAGCAAGGGCTCTGGTTTGAATGGTCTTGAATTGGATTTGGATTTTGCAGGCCCTTGAGATTTCTTAGAGTGGTGGGTAAGGGATTCCTAGGAGATTTAATTAGTTCCTTAAAAGGTGCTGAAGTATGTGACACTGAGGGCCGTTTTCCTCTATTGTCCATTCAGCTGGGGGACTTTGGAAATTAAATTTCTGAAACATGGAGACTATTGCCATGGATAGAATAACATGAATATTTGAATGTGGTGTAGCTATTTGGTGGTACTTTATTTTGTTGTCTTGTTTCTGGAAAGGGGAAATTAGAAATCTTGGCAGAGAGGAGTGTGCGGAGTCTAACGCTTAATGGGCTTTCAAAGATAAGGAAGAATGGGGTGCTGTATTAGGAAGCCCTTACTAAATAAGGACACGTGGGAGGCTGCCCGATGGAGCGTATCAATCTTAATAATCTCACAGTTAAGATCTGATTTATTTCAAGCCAAGTAACTTACCTTTGAAATTTTGAGTGCAGGCTCTGGGTTGGATGTCTAAAAGAGTATGCAGAGCAAAGGGAAAGGCTTTTAGAAAGTTTCCTGCTGTTCTGTTGTCAGAGTTAATATTCCATAATTCACCATTGAGGACTCAGCCTTTATATTGACGTAATCAGATGATGGAATCTCAGAATTTGCATACAGGATCCAACGGCATTTTTACTGCCTTGATTTAACAAGCCTCTATTTCATGCATTTAGTCATGTATTCAGCTAATATTTATTATCTCCCCAGAGCAAGTTACTGGGGCGGAGAGAAATGAATTAAAACATACAAGTTAACCTCAAGGAGACTGACATGCTACTTGGGGAAGTAAGATGTATATAGGAACAACTTTAAATTGTGCATGTCTTATGAATCGCGTAATGGCAGGCTTTGCCGGGTGAATAAGTTACCTCCTTCTGAGGAAATCAGAGAAAAGCATGGGATCTGGGTGAGCCAGGGATTTGAATGGCTGGAAACTCAGGTCCCCTCCCATCACTGTGAATCGGCAGCACCCACACTTCCGTGCCATTCATGTGCCTCCCAGTTCATTGAGGGACAGGAATTTCATCATCCTTGAACCTCTGCAGAGAGCAGCGTCTTCACATTTGTTCCCTGCCTCCTAGCCTTGCCCTCTCGTCAGTTTCTTAAATCCTGATGCAAGCAGCAGGGTCCTATTTTTCTTACATCATTCATTTTTGTACAGTAATTGGTTTTTCTCCTAAGGTGTAGACCCCATAGTTCTTCCAACACCGTGGCACCCGTGACCCATCACCATATTCCCCTGGGTCCTCCTCTCCTGTTTCGACCCGCCCACCCCAATGCCCTCCCCTGTTAATTGCCTCAGCGCTATGGTCAGCTTGCTGGGTTTTTTTTCCGGACCTTTTGTTCAGTTTCTCTATATTCCACACCTAAGTGAAACCATCCGATATTTATCTTTTCTCCTTCTGACTTGTTTCAGTTAGCATAGTCAGCAAGGGCTTTTTTTAAAAAAATATATGCATACAGGAGCTGGGGTACAGATCAGAGGTGCGGGGAGTGAGAGGAGTCACCAGAGACAGAGTGGGGAGCAGAACAGGCAGATCTACTTGAAATACACTGCTGAGGGGAGCAGCAGGAGAGACAGGAGAGGTCTGCTGCGCCACGTGGGTCACCTCCCAGGCCTACGATCAAACTCATGCTGCAGTGGCTGCAGATGCTTCACGGTGTGGTGCTTAACGCCTTGTGCCACCAGGGAGGCCCAGCAAGGTTATTTTTGCCTTCAAGAAGTTGTCTAGGAGACTCTGGGTGAAGGTTCCCAGATCCCTTTTCACCTTCACAGGAAATACCAGCTTGGTGTTCCTAGGACTGTTTGCAAACACTCTGCGGGTGGCAGCACCTACCACATCATCAGGGGGTTTCACTATTATCTGTGACTAGGACCCTGAATCTCCCAGTTTGGCATACGTATCAATTTATGACCGGCTCTGTCATTGACTTTGAACCAGTACCACGGTTAAAGTCGCATATGCTATTAGTAGTAGTAATAGATAACTGTACCTTGGAGTCAGTAAGACATGAAAATTAGATATATTATTAGTTTTGATGATGCCTGATGTAAGTCATTTCTACAGACCACAGCCGGTATTAGCAAGTCTCCTTTAGCTTTTATTTTCTGGCTATTTTGCATCTTTAGTATTGGCCATTCTCATTTTTTCAAAAAAGAGAATTTTTTAAATTCTCTGCACTGAGGGAGCATTGAGCTAAAATACACAGATGCATATATAGGTGATTCTGTTACACTTGTCGTTCATTGGAGGTTCCCAATTGAAAAGAAAATCATGACAAAGACTGAAAATAAAGAGGGATCCTGTAAAGAAAGCAAAAGCTTCCTCTATTGTATATATTTGAATTTTGCTTATATTGACTTTGCTGATGGTAGAGGATATTATGTTTGAAGGCAAAACCGTTCATAGCTTTAGGACACCAGTGGTTGAATCTTAATCTCCAAAATACTGTGGCAACATCAGAGCCTCTGGAGGGGGGTCTTTGTCAGAACCCCAGTGCAAACCTTAGAAAAGATTCTCCTTGCCTTTGTAAATCAGATTTGTTCTTCAGCAGTCTTTTCAGGCTCTGCCTCCCATGAAGGGCCTTTCAGCACTTGTGTGGTTCTCTAAAAGACTTGTTAGAGTGGGTCCTGTATCATTGAATGGATAATAAAATTTTTTTTAAGATTTATTTATTTATGCATACAAGAGCTGGGGTACAGGCCAGAGTCACAGGAGGTGAGAGGATGCGCCAGAGACAGAGTGGGGAGCAGAACAGGCAGATGTACTGAAATACACTGCTGAGGGGAGCAGCGGGCGAGGCAGGAGAGGTCTGCTGGGCCATGTGGGTCCCCTTTCTGCAGGGAGATTGAAATGGAGCTGCTGTGCCTTGGATGCTTCACAGTGCGGCACTCAACCTGCCGTACCACCAGGGCGGTCCTGGATTATAAATTTCTTCGAGGAAGAGACCTCAATAAAGTGCATGATGGAGTCACAGTATTTCAAAATTGGAAGTAGTAATTAGGGGGCAGGAAAGCTCTAGAAGTCGTGGCTTGTCCAGAGTACAGCAAGTAGGAGGTCAAGGCAGAACTTGAACATGCATCCTCATGACAACATTATGTTCTGCTCACAGCCACCATTAGTTCTTCATATGCTTTTGGCGATTTGAAGCACATTCTGGCAGCCAAAGATGATGAACCAAGCTTAGTTTAGCCAGGGTTAATTTTCAAGTGTCAAAAGCTGCTCTAGAACAAATCTAAATCTGTCTTTTTGCTTTTACTTGTCCCTCCTCCATGTCAGCCCTGATAGCACTTCCACGGCTGGCCAGCAGGGGGAGTGCAGTTGGTGGCACTTGGATCGAGGTGGCAGTTTAAAAACCAAAGACCAAGTAAGGTGAGGTGAGGGTTCTGGAAGGTCCTCTACATTTGAAAGACCTTAGAAAACGGTTTTAAGGTAACCTTAGACCTACACAAACCAGATTTTGAAATGACATACACTGAAAATTAAATTCTTAATTAGGCTTAAAAAGTAGGTACACAATAACAACTACAATTACCAATTTTTTTAAATGTCTTTGTATTGTTGTTATGCTTTGTATAGAGAGGACAAAAGCAAAGGCAATTCTGCAGCATAGAGCAACTTCTCAGGGTAACTGTCTCCTGCTGATTTGTAAGTGTCGGGGCAATGCTGACTTTCTTTTGGAAAATAAATGTCAAAGCAAATCAGAGTCCTTTATTCCTTAGCAGGAAATATCGATCCAGTGACATTGTTCAATTATAATGACTGTTTCTATTGTGTTAAATGACTGAGGTATATTTAACCAATTTAGGTGAAGAATGAAGCTCTCTGTGCCATTTGTTGGGCTAAATCTTAGAATCTGTATATTGTTTTAGCCAGTTCCTTTGTTCTACCACCAGTATTTATGCAGCAACTACTGTGTACCCAACACTCTGCTAAGTGCCGAGGTAAGAAGTGAGTTTTGGAATTAGACATACCTGTCTTCAAGTTCAGTGCTGGCCACCTACTAAGAATTTGAATAAATTATTTAACCAAATTATCCACTTATTCCTTATATGAAAGCTAGAACAGTTATTATGAATTTTTTTTAAAAAAGATTTATTTATTTATACATATAAGAGCTGGGATACAGGCCAGAGGCACGGGAGGTGAGAGGATTCACCAGAGACAAAGTGGGGAGCAGAGCAGGCAGATCAACAAAAATACACTGCTGAGGGGAGCAGTGAGCGAGGCAGGAGAGGTCTGCTATGCCATGTGGGTTCCCTCCCTGGCCGGTGGCAGGGATCGAAGTCGTGCTGCAGTGGCTGTGGTTTACTTCATAATGCGTTGCTTAACCCACTCGCCACCAGGGAAGCCCCCAGTTATTATGAAAAATTAAATGACAAAAATAATGTGTCGTGAACTTAGTCCCTATGAGACAAGGCCTAAGTTGTCATTAATTTTTAACCATCATCATCATCATTATGACAGACCTCGATTATCATACTCTTCCATGTGCTTACTTGGTGAAGGAAAATATTTAAGGTAATAGCTTCTTCACTAACATGTTTAATAATGAACTGGATTTAGAAATGGGAGAGGGGCCTCCCTGCTGGCCTAAGGGATTAAGTCTCAGCACTGTGAAGCTATGAGCAGCCACTGCAGCACAAATTCGATCCGTGACCAGGTTGCTGACCCACATGGCGCAGCAGACCTCTCTTGTCTTGCCCGCTGCTCCCCTCAGCAGTGCATTTCAGTCCATCTGCCTGTTCTGCTCCCCACTCTGTCTCTGGTGACTCCTCTCACCCCCCTCAAGTACCCCAGTTCTTGTATGCATAAATAAATCTTTAAAAAAAAAAGAATTGGGAGAGATCAAATATGAAAGCAGGCTTAGTGAAACCACTGTTTAAAATAACTGTAGTTTATTTAAAAGAGCCACTAAGTTAGATTTCACACGGGTACAGAAATGGGGTACTAATGAAGATAACCTATAATATAATACTTTCTTCCTCAAATCCTATCTAGTGTAACAGATCTGTCCTCTGGCCGTCTTGTGGGACATCACCAGGTTTCTTGTAAGCACTTCCAGTCTCCCTCTTCCGAGCGCCCCCTCTCCCTCTGTCACTCTCTGTGTTCATGTACAGTCAGTCCCCTAGATACCCTTCTGAGATACTACATGAGCTCCTGTTTCTTCCTTTTGATGTCAGAAGGGGTGACAACTGGTCATTCTTTTGTTTTGTTGCTAAATGCAGTAGGAAAACGTGGCCCTTTCCCTACTGAGCATCCACAGTTTTCTTTCCAATCCACAAGGCACAGCAGACTCATGTGCTCCATGATGCCCGTGTCCAGGTCCCACTACCCCATGAGGCTGGGTTGGACATGCTCCGTGGGTAATACACTTTCTTTGTGACACCACGCTAAGACCTCAGCATCCCTCTCAGTTTCACCTTCAACTTATACTTGGATCAATTCCTTTCTTAAACTTCACACTGCTGAGAGGGTTCCAGAATTACTGAACTTCAGATATCTCATGGCACTCTTAGCCCTGGAAGGTTTCCTGTCAATGAGGGCTTCTTTTGCTCCCACAAGCCTCATCAAACAGGCCTCTATTTAGAAGCCATCTCTCCATCTACCTCACAAGGCCACCCAGACCTGTCCAGACTTGCCCAGGCCTGCCAGACTCACAGTGGATATGCAGCTCAGAACCTCCAAATGGGTTTCTAGTGACACGTGAGCAGATGACTAGAAACAGCTGACCTGGAATCTGGGATCCTAGGTTTCCAGCTGAATTCTACCACTGGCTAACAGTATGGCGTTCTTAGGCATCTTAGCCTTCTCTTTCTATTAGCAATGGTATTTTCAGTGAAAGCACCTTCCACATCCAAAGGGTGACAGATGCTTTTAAGGAACATGTTTCTTAAGACCAACTTCCTATGAGATCATCTCTGTTGTGCAGTAGGGAAAGGCGTTCCAGTGTTATGGGCATTGGTTTATACAACAGGATCCAGCTCCATCCCTTCCACCCAGATTATTTTGAGTCATAAAAGCTCAACATAATGAAGGCCTTTGGGAGAACATTTTTAAAGAAATTTTAATAATGGACATTTTTCATTAACCTGAGGTTGAAACTTTCAGATAAGGGCAGTGCCTCACAATATATGATCTTTCAAACTTAAGCCAAATTCACAACCATTGTTACCACTTCCTCTGTGACTTGGGCGTTTCACATCATGTCTCTGAGCCATGACTTCCTTCATCGATGATCTCTGACCTTCTCCTGCTGGGAATTTTACCAGTTTGATTCCATGCAGAAGATACGAAGGAAGTAATGTCTTCAAAGCTTACGAATATGGACTATTTGTTAGAACAGAGATGTCTCAATTATTAGTTGATGGGGTTAAGTCAAAATAGAACTTTCCAGAGCTTCCTTTAGATTCTTGAAGAATTATTCATCCAATTCTCTTCTTGATATGATTGATTTAGAGAGTAGGGATCCCCAAATTTCTGTTTGCCTCATCCTTTCTCTATTCTGTTTCCTGTTGTTTTAACTTAATGATAGCTGAGGGAGAAATGAAAGAAAAAGAGACAAGGCTGTCTCTCCTTCGCATGTAAAGCAAAAGAAGACATGCCCCAAACACATGCTCATAGTTCTTCCCTACCAAAATTGGACACCACGTGGCCAAAACTCCTTCCCCATGCTGCAGTTAATAAACTGTCTTTTCGTGAAGAAGTGTGGCGCAGCATTAAAACCCCAAACACAGCATCTCTACCTGACCCTGGTCCTCAACCCATCTCCCCATTTTATGGCTCTTCTTTCACCTGAAGGCAATGTCGTATCTTCATTTGAGCACCGATTTCATGAGTTTTCTGGAAAAGACATTAGCAGGACTTTGTACTTGGTGTATAATAGTATTAGCCAAGACTGAGGTACAAGAATGATTAGAAGTCAGGAGTTGTGCTTGTGAACCCCGCCACCCCCCATCATCCATGGTCACCAGGAGCCTGCAGCTCTTCAGCTCTGGAAGTGTTCGCCTCTGAGATCCATTCTAACACTAACATTTTATGAAAGTAGCTTTACAAACAGATTGTTTTATTGCTTCCTGTAGTACTACTCTGTTTGATTTCAGTGCCCAGCTCCTGGAGAGTATTTGAATTATAACATGGATAGTTTCCATCAACAAAATGCATGACATCATAGGGGATCTGGGAGAAATAGCGTCAAACTGGAATGGAAAGGGGACAGGCTGGGAAATTAAAATAAAGGTGTTCTAGGATAGAATATCACACAGTTCCTAACTCTCACCTGGAGTTGTTTATAACATGCAGTTTAACATTCAGCCTTTATTGGAATGATGTAAATAGATGGCGCCTGATGAGACTGTATCTTAATCGGAAGTTGACTGTCAGTTTTTTATACCTGTGATATACTTATTAACTCAGCAGATTTATCTTCTGTCTTGCGGAAACGCACTTCCCGATTAGGTCAGACTTTACTGTCCAGAGCAAACAGAGGGGTTAGAATGTAAAGATTCTTGTTGCTGGGCCACAGTTGGTATTCTGAGTGACTCCAGTGAGAAAGGCTTGCTCCTGAGAAATTAGACAAAAACCAGGGCATTGTGCAAGCCTGAAGCAGGGCATTACTGTTTCAGCTCAATAAATATTGTTAAATGAAGAAAGATAGTTCTCTAAAGCTGTGGTTGTTACTAATACAAAAGAGAGTGCATTCTTCTTCCTGGCTTGTACCGGCAGCCGGTGGCTTGAAGTCACACCCCTGGGGGACTGAATGGTGAGAGGGATCGCTGGCGTGGCGCAGGAAGTGGATAAGAAAGTAGTCTGCTTGGGGCCCATGTAGGTGTGTGTTCAGGTTCGGGCCTGGAACAGAGCTTGAATACAGCAGGATGAGGACCCAAGGAAAGCCTTGAACCAGGGCTGCCCTGCTTGGGCAAGCTGGCACTCGAGAAAAGCAGGAGGCAGGGCATGGAGAGACCCCAGGGTCATCTGTCCCTTCTCTCAACATCTCACATAGCCAATCATGTCATGGGGTGCTGGGCCTTGAGGTTCTGGGCCTTGAAGTTCTGGACCTGAAGGCAGATGTGGGCTGGATGCCCGGCCACTGCAAGGACTTTGGGAAGAGGCGGGACTAAATTCACCTTCCTCTCAAACTACCTTCTAGCAGAAAATGGAAGAGCAAGACCTGCCCAGTTTGAACAATGCCCCTTCTGCTCTGAACTTTCTTTTATTTCTCTTTCATCTCTCAAACACTTGTGCTTACAGGACTCTCCAAGAAAGATTTCCTGGGTATGCTTTTCAGAGGTCACATAGAAGTCAAGAATTATTTTTGGCTAAGGCATCATAACTTAAGGTTAGCTGTAGTTGCACTCATATCATTAACTGTCTACTCTTCTGGGTCCTTCTCAAGGATAGACACATTAACCAGCAAAAAGCCAGAATTTAGCATGTCATCCCCAAACCATTAACTTCACGGTATATGATTTCAGCTTTTTTTCCTATATCACTAGATGTTCAGAGTTCCCTCCAGTGTTCACTGTGTTGGCATAGTTTAAGCCGGTTTTCCGAAAGATCATAATAGTCCCTTGAACTATAGCAGAGAGGCTCATTTTCATTTGCTCCAAGAGCTGCACACAAAGCCCTGAGTGTCACACGCATCGTTATAGTCCGTGTAGGCTGAGGGCTCTGGCGCCCCTGCTTCTCTCAGGACTGGAAGAACTGGGGATCAGAGGAGCAGCAAGAGGCCAGAAGCTGCCACTGAGAAGGAGCAGCGTAATAAGTGGCATGCAAGCTGCCGGCCGAGAGTTTGTCGGCTCCTTCTCCTTCGGAAATGGAAGCAGCCACATGTGTCCCCGGGATGGCAGCATGCCTGGGTCAAGGGAGGCCCCACGCCATGCCTCTGTGCTTATGAGTCTGGTGTTAAGGAGCATGCCTGTCCACAGTCAGATGTGTTTAAGTTTAGGATGGCCAGAGTTCTAGGTCATGCTGGAGTCCAGGCCTTTCTCTGTGTGTGTGTTTATACTCAAACATCCGTGTGTGTATATATGTGTACATAGAGTAAGCAAAACATTGTTTGGATAGACATTAAAACTTCCACATCTGCTCCCTCCCACCCTGGTGGCCTGGAGGTTAAGTGTTAGTTCCATCCCCAGCCAGGGAGAGGACCCACGTGGCACAGCAGACCTCTCCTCTCTTCCCACTGCTCCCCTCAGCAGTGTATTTTGGTGGATCTGCCTGTTCTGCTCCCCACTCTGGCCCTGGCAAATCCTCTCACCTCCTGCACCTCTGGCCTAAACCCCAGTTCTTCTACCAAAAAAAACCCCACATCTACAAATTTGAATTCACACTGAGTTAAAGCCACTTCCCTTCCTTGTCTGGCACACACAAAAAAAGATCTAGTGTTTTGTACAACTTTTTTAGAGCGGGAAGATCTCAGTTGATGGGAGACGATAGAGATATTCTCCCTGCCTGATTCCATAGAAAGCTGAGAAGCCCCAGACCACATCTCCCACCACTGAGCCTCGCCCACTTCCTTCCCAGCTGGGGCGGCCCGGTGCACCTGCACGCAGACAGCAGAAGACCTCACCCGCGAACCTTCAGCGAGCTGGCGCCTGTCAGTGAGTGCGGAGCAGCTGGGCGCTGAGCACAGGGAGAATGTCTGTGATTCTCCCTGGAAAGGAGAAGCAGTTGTGAAACCGGCTCCAGCTCATGCGTGCGTTGCCGCCCAGCGGTGGCAGGCTCTCCCAAGTGCTGCTTCGTGTGCGCTGTCTCCTCTTCTGTTATTCTTTGCTTGTGGGTTGTGTGCAAGCTGCTAACCGGAAAATTGTTCTAAGGAGTTGTCTCTAATTTTTAAAAACAAGTCAGAAAAACCATAAATTCTTGCTGGCCCGTGTGCACGCACTTTGTTCTGTAAAATGATGTTAAAGAAGAAATAAAAAGGAAGGGAAATGGTCAGTGATGTGCACGGAGAATATTCTAAATTCTAGGGAAACACGTGACCAGCCAGTGCTGGACCTGGAAGCAAATAACTGCCAATGTGGGCAAGGCCTATTTTGTTTAGCCACATGGGTGGAGTGGGCACGGAGAAAACATAGCAGCGGGAAATTCCGGATTCCGGTTACCCCGGGCAGATCTGTTGGCCCTGAGGGGGGAACATATTTATGTCGCAACTGCTGGGAACTGAACAGTTAAAAGTCAATATTGATTATTTTCCTCTTTAACTGGAGACACAAAATATTTCCGCCCATTGGCACTCTGCCCGTTACATGTAAAGAAGAAACCTGCGGAAGTCAAATTTGTGGCTGTTCTAACCTCTCTTTCTGCCAGCTCACCTACCCCAAATAAAATATAAGACTCAGCCACAGCGCTCCCTGTTCCCGTCCTTAAAAACCTTGTGACAAAACTTTTGCCCAATGTCATAGCCTCGAAATAGTCTTATGGGTGGTAAGAAGATCATGAGGCATAGAAAGGGTTAAACAGGAGGACCTCCCTCCTGGTGCAGCAGGTTGAGCTCTGCACTGTGAAGCATCCAAGGCACAGCAGCTCCAGTTCGATCCCCAGGCAGAAAGGGGACCCACATGGCGCAGCAGACCTCTCCTGCCTCGCCCGCTGCTAGCCTCAGCAGTGTGTTTCAGTCCATCTGCCTGTTCTGCTCCCAACTCTGTCTCTAGTGAATCCTCTCACCTCCTATGACTCTGGCCTGTACCCCAGCTCTTGTATGCATAAATAAATAAATATTTAAAAAAGAAAAGAAAGGGTTAAACAGGGGGCAGGGCAGTTTCCCCATCCTACCAGCTGCTTCGGGAAGGGAGAGGGCAACTGGCCAAAGATAGCATGTCTCCCCTGGGTATCAAAGAGAAAAATGACCCCCTCATCACAAAGGCTCTTGAGTAAGGAAAGTCAATTTGCTTCTAACCAAATCTACTCTCCTGATGACTTAGTGCTTATTTTCTGGTCCTTTCTACCCTGATTTCTGTGCTTTTCTGAAAAGCAGGCAAAGGTAAGAGAGAAGCTCAGAAGGCATCTTCACTTTAGACCTCCATCCAGAAGTTTCTTTCCTTCTCTATTCAAAACCCTGACTTGAATGATACCTGGTGAGGAGATGCTTTTTTGGGAATATTTTCCTAAATTAGACTCTAGCTAGAAAACCAAACTTCTCTAATATGGGTATGCGTGCAAAAAGGAAAATGCATTCCTATATCTAACATTAGATAGGTCATCTCGATTTTTAAAAATTTCTTCCAAATTTATATTTTTGCTTATCTGATTTTTAAAATTAATTCTGCTTTATGATCTTCTTCCACAAATGACACGCTGCTGAGGCTCGTGTGCCAGGTTACCCCGGCCACAGCTGCTGCTGTCACCGCCTCTCCCCCTGGTAACCACCACGGGTTCTTGGAATTCAGGGATAGAAAGGATTCACAGAGTTTTCAGATAAGGAAGCAAAGAGAAGCAAACTTTGTTTTGGAAACTAAAGAAAAGTTTATTTAGGAAAACAAGATAAAGATTAAAGACTCCCAGGTATATCATACCTGGGAGGGGCAAAGAGAGTGGAGGTGGAGTTGAGCCTTGGGGAATATATGCCTTCTTTCCCTAAGCATTCTAAAATGTCACTAGTCTTTCTGTGATTGGTTATGTATTGATGGTCCCACTTAACCTACTACTATATCTGGAACCTTCAGTGCCTGGAATCTTTGGGTGCCTGGAGCCTCTCATTTTACAGCCGTTATCTCCTCTTTGCTTTTGAATGGCCTTTCATTCCTAGTTCTAGAGTGTTCACTGGCTCTCTTTAGAATTTTGTATTTCCCATCACCACCTTCCTTTCCTTTGGTTCCAAAACTTAACTATTCTGGGGCCTCGCCTATCCATTTCCCTAAAGCTACCTAATTATTTCCAATTTGCCCTAGGCCTCGCTACTTGACTAATAAAAATATGTTCAAGATATAAGGCATGAAAGACAGTTTGGAGGGGAAAATTCTGAGTTCTGTTTTGGTTGTGTTAGGGCTTCTTAAAGACACAAGCAGTCGGGTATGTGACTGCAGTTCGGGGAGATGGGGGCCTCAGTGCAGACACCAGCTGCAGTGTTCTGTGTGAATGAGGTCACCTGGAGGAAGCACAGGGCAAAAAGGGCTGGAGCCTGAGCACTGGCATCGTGGTCGCAGAAGAGGAAACTGCAAGGGGATAAAGCGTGAGCTAGATTGGGGAGGGAAGAAGGAGGAGTTGGGATCAGGCCGGGGATGGGAGGAACACAAGGGACTGTGGTGACGTTGCACGGATGAACTGGTGATGGAAATCCTAAAGGGACTACACCAAGAAAAGCAAGCAAACATTATAAGAAAAATAAATTAATTAAAAAATGTTAACAAAAAAAAAGTGAGCTAGAACATTCGGTAGACTCTGTTGTCAAAACAGGAAGGTGACAGACAGGTAACAACGATGAGCTACAAAGCTCCTTTAGCCTTCAGACCTCAGATCTGGATTTCAGCCCCTCTGCTGCCCTTGCCAACGTCCACCCCTACCCCCCACCCCCGGACATCCAGCCACTCTGATGGGGCAAACACAGGTAACCCAAGCACAGGAGCACCCAAATGAAGCTTTCTCTCTGAGTCAAGAGCAGACGTCACCCAAGCTCACCTTTCTTGAGTCTTCTTGGGATGGAGACATCCTCTTGGGTAGCCTGAGCCTGCATGCAGATTCTGAGAGACGGGAACATTCCAAAGAGGAAAAGCAAAAGCACCCTCCCCACCAAAGCCATTTGGTTTAAGGGCTTATCATCTCTTAACTTGGCATATTAACTTGGCATCACTTTCAGTGTCCCCCTTTTCCTGAGCGCCACCTCCTCCCAGAAAGGAGGTGAGCACGACTTCCTGAATCTCAGTGTAGACAGAATCGTCCTCAGACATTTTATTTTGCCGGTGGTGGTAACCGAGGGAACACCTAGGGACATACAGACACTCTTCTCATTTCCATCAGCCCTTCCCACTTCTCTTGAGAACGCTTGGTGATTTGGCCACCTCATGCAAAGAACCACCAACTATGACTTCAAACAGGTCTAACTAACCCCCCCAGGTTCCCTGGGTCCACCCCCACCCAAGCAGGCCAGCGCATGCAGACCTCGGAGCCACTGCTAGATTTCAGGGAAGACGTAAAAAAAATAATGCAGCGTTCACATTCGCATGTTAGTCTTTGTTTTAATATGAGGACACTTTAAAATTACTTTTCCGATCTCTTTCAAAAAGGAAGAACATTTTTACATGCCCAGAGTGAGAATAATATTTCAGAATAAATCATAGAAATTTGGTGTTATGCTACACTCTCTATATTCTCTTTTTCCTTTGCGGCCGCCAGCATGGGGGAACTACTGAGTTGGGGTGTCAGCCAATAAAAATGGCCAAAATATCCCTCCCCAGCAAGAACAGACTGTGACCTTCTTTGAGGTCGTCTCTGGCTTGTGATTCTTGAAGCTCCTCTCTAGTGCCAAAATAGACTTTTCCTCCCTTCCTCTTCTGGACTGTGAACTCGTTGAGGATACGGATGATGTGGTTAGTATCTTTAGGACAGAGGCAGGTACGAAAAGGCACCATCATAAATATTTACCAAATGAATGAATGATGCGAGTTGGGAGGAGGGACATGTGATTGCTGTTGTGAAGATGAAGGAGCCGGGAGTTCTTGTGGAAGTTGCCTGCCCGTGTGAGCACTGAAAGATCCCACTTGGTCATTTTACTTCACCGGTGTCGGTAACCACACAGCAGCAGCCTGAGCAGGGCACTCAGAACACCTGCAAAAGCCAAAAGGGACTTGCAAAATGGCACCTGCAGCCAGAAGTACGAGCACATGGCTGTGTCATCGGGTCTGGACAAGGAGTCAGAAGAAGAGGGAGTTTTGAGTGAGTCTAGAGGAAGGGGCAGCAAAGCCCTGCCTGGGGCTGTGGGGGATGGGTTTCCTCCTGCCCCCCAGAACCAGGGTCTGTGTTGTGAGTCCCAGATGAAGCCTGGGTTTCAGGGAACACTGAGAAAAGGCCAGTGGAAGGAGAGGAGAGCTGTTTTTAACTCCACCTGCTGCATCAGAGGACAGGGTGCAAAGAGTTGATGTCGAGAGAGCAAAAGGACAGACAGATACGAGGAAAAGAAGTTTGCGTGCTGCTTCTCAAGCTTAGCCACCCGCGTGGGTCTCCTGGTGCTCTTGGTGGACTCTCCCTCTCCTTTGTTCATCAGGGTGGGGGCCCGTGTGCTCCCTTCTGACTGCCCCACTCTCTGGGGCTGCTCCTTGACCTGGCATGTGGATGAGAAGGATGTGGAGGGGACCCAAGAGCCCTGGGAACCAGTTAGAAAGTGGATAGAGAATTCTGCTTGGGGCTTCCCTGGTGATGCAAGGGGTTGAGTCGCAGCACTATGGAACTATCTGCAGCCACTGCAGCACGAGTTCGATCCCCAACCAGGGAGGGGACCCACGTGGCGCAGCAGACCTCTCCTGCCTTGCCCGCTGCTCCCCACAGCAGTGTGTTTCGGTCCATCTGCCTGTTCTGCTCCCCACTCTGTTGCTGGTGAATCCTCTCACCCCCACACCTCTGGCCTGTACTCCAGTTTTTGTGTGCAGAAAAGAAAGAAAGCAACTTTGAATAGAAAGAAAACTGCTGCTGTAGCAGGCCGTTTCTGTCTCCTGACAGAGTAAGGCATCTGAACAACAGCACGACTGACGTTGGGCCGGATGTGTCTTTGTGGGGGTGGCGGCTGGAGGGGCAGCTGTCCAGTGCTTTGTAGATGTTCAACAACACCTCCGGCCTGTAGCTTCTGGATTCTGGTCACCATCCCAGCCGATTCGTGACAACCACGAAAGTCTGCAGACATTGCTGGGAGTCCCTTGGGAGACACAATTGCCCCGAATGAGAACCAGCAAGCTAGAGGGGAAATGAAGTACCCTCCTCCACTTCTGTCATGAGGCAGGGTGACTTAACTCCTAATGTCCTCAGAAAGCCGCTCCCTTCGCGCTTTCCGTCTGCAGGCAGGCTCAGGAAGTGCGTGCCTTTTCTGTGGCAGCTTCATCACTTCCCAGGTGTCCTCAGCAAAGGCCAGTGCCTCAGCCCCATGTGCTTACAGTCTCAGGAGAACAGTGGAGTAATATCTTTTCAGGAAAACGTTGACAAAGTAATCAATCCTCAGCTTACGTCATCATCACCCACCCACCCAAACTGAGAGAGAAAAATGGAAAGTCCATCATCTAGTCTCAGGCTGGCAGATTAGGAATTTGCTAATGACCTCGAGTCGTTTCTTTGCATCCATCCACTGCCACATTTAACTTTTCTCCACCCACCGCCTGAAATGCTTACGAGCTACAAGGTCAGTCAATCGACCATCTCGAAAACCCTGACAAGGGACAGATGGGCTTGCCTGATGCCGTTCTTCCAGTTGTTTCTGCTGAATGTGTTGAGAAAACATCTCAAGGTTCTAACCCTGGCTTGAGTCTTGGGATTGAGACAGTTTAATGGCCCAAGCACTGCATTCGTCCTCCCTGATGAACATGCGCTGGCGGATGTGAGCCCATATTGTACAAGCAACTCACCTCTCTCAATGCCAAAGAAAACTTACACCCAAACAAGATTTAGTCTCAGGCTAGAACAAAAATGTACATCATGTGGAAAAGTCTCCTCCAAGTGCTACAGTTAATAAGCACTGTTGTGTTTTTACTGGAAAAGCCTGTATTTAGCCCAGCATTCTTCACATTTTTTCCCAGGATTTAGTCATAAAATCATTTTCAATACATTGCAAGGATAGTCTGTCTTTGCATCTGATAAAGGGTAAAGGGCAGCGTTTTTTTTTTCTTTTTTGCTGTGTCGTTCCCTGAAGAGGAGAAAACGAATTATATTCAGGCATGCGCTCACACATGGACACCATAGACACATGCCTGTATGTACATATGTGTGGAGTTTGTGTGTATACAACATGCTACACATGCACACACGTGTCTAATTTCACCACGGGGTGCAAGCACCTGACTTCTTCGTTCATTATGGCTTTTATTTGAATTAAATTGGATATGGGTGACCTTTCCCCTAGATTTGAGAAACTTTGATCTAAAGTTAAAGAATGCTTCCTAACCAAACTCACGTGCCCACAATGTCTTTGGGAATTCATGCCAAGTGTGCTTGGTTCTGCCTTCTCTAGGAGATTGCTGCAGTGAGGACATTACTTGTGTGTGTGGTCAGGAAGGAGAAGGCCGAGGGGACCTTATCCATAACTAACACGGGCACATCGTCATCGGCTGTGTGGCTAACCAAAGGGAAGAGAAAAGTGAACCCAGATGTTGATCTTCTGGAAAAAAAAAAAAACCCTCCATTTTCAAAACAGATTCATAGAAAAGTAGTCATCTTTTGGTGGAGCTAAAGAACACTTTTGAGTCTTAGCTGCTTAATTTTCTAGCTATGTGGCCTTGGGCAGGTCACCCAACCTCCCATTCCTGTTAAATGGAGATAATGAAACTCCACATCGTGATGGTTATGAGGATTCCGGGAGATAATCTATCACATCATGTGGACATGTGAAGGATTATACAAATGTCAAGTGGTGTTTTTTTCTTGCAGCTACAATGCTTGTGTGACACTCGGGTGACATTTCCTGACACAAAGACACAATTAGATTTCTGAGTTGAACTAATTTCAGTAGCACATAATGGAAATGGTAAATCAGCAATAAATTAATTGGAAACTCTGGGCCGGCCATAATCCAATGGTATGTGACTACCCATGACGGGAAGTTCACTAGACCTTCTAGCCTTTCTGTGCAGAATTCCAGCTCTAGTCCCCGGAAGAAAAGGCTGGAAGGAATGGTATAGTGTTGTAGTGTGCTGAAAAAGATTAGGCGATTGGCTTGGGGATAACAGGCCTTCTTATCTGTCACCTTTGCTGGTTTCTGTGATGTGTACCCTCCCACAGTGATCAATTTCACACTGCCAACATGCCCCCAGCAAACGTTCGGTTGGGAAGGAGCACAGAGTAGAAGCTCAGTATATTTTACGTCAGTATAATACACTCAGAAGCTCAGTATATTGTACAAGTGAATATAATTAACCTCAACCGTTTGGATAATAGTAAAACAAAGTAAAATAATTAGGAAGTGATGAGCTTTTATTATAATCCATTAATTGTAAGTTTATACAATTTAATTTTTAAAATGACTATGTTTAACACTTGGCTGGCAAATACAGCCATCAGCTATGACCAGCCAATGCCAAATGCCTCTAACGTGCCACTTGTTCGTTTTGCCTGCCTTAAGGCACAACATTATACTATGAATCAGCAAGTCCAGCACCATCCTGGAAAGCCAGCCTGGAAAATGCAACCATAAATGGATTTTTATTTCTGTGCACTTTGGATGAGCCATCTATTTTTGGTCCCACATTTCAAACTATATTTCCTTTTAGCTAACAAAGTGAGTATTGGCTTATGAGTGTGGTGTAGAAGTCTGAATTATGGGAATTCATATTTAAAATAGTTTCACCTTTTTAATTACTTGAAAGATAGTGAAGACTTATTGCTGAATTTTATAGGCTTTTTTTTATGGTGGTGGTGATTAAAAGATGTTTCTAGGAAATATAGAAATATTCCCAAAGAGAGAAAGAAGAATTTATTTACTTTAGTTATCCTAAGGCTTCCAGAGGAAATGTCTGTTGGGGAACAAGGATTGAAATATTTTTTTTAAAGGATTTATTTATTTATGCATATAAGCACTGGGGCACAGGCCAGAGGTGTGGGGAGGTGAGAGAATCCACCAGACAGAGTGAACAGAACAGGCAGATCTACTGAAACACACTGCTGAGTGGAACAGCGGGTGAGGCAGGAGAGGTCTGCTGTGCCATATGGGTCCCCTCCCAGGCCGGCAGCAGGGCTCGAACTCGTGCTGCAGCGGCTGTGGTTTCCTTCACAGTGCATTGCTTAACCCACTGCGCCACCAGGGAGGGCCCAAGGATTGAAATTTTAACTCATTATGATGCTTGGAAAAGGAACCCATACATGACCAGAACCCTGTTCCTTAATCAGCAAGTTCTATGATGGGAACCTCATTCTGAGCAGCCACTCTGCTACTCTCGAGCATTTGAGAAGCCTGGCTAGGGGAACCAGAAGGAAAAAATGCAAGCGCATCCATCTGGCAGTTAGCAAGTTTGCAACTTTACCTGCCAGGGAACTCATGCAAGTGAGGAGAGCTCTTCAGACTGAGCCATTTCAGTCAGTGGCTGAAGAGACCAGTTCTATTTTTACTCTTCGCAGCCTCACCCATATGTGCTGCAAACAATGGAATTCCCCTCCGCTGCACAATCATCTGCAAAGAAGGCAGCACGGCTGCTGTGACTACTGGCCACTCATTTCTGCTGTCAACCAGGCAGACAAGCTTTCTGATGTGTACTCTGGCCCTTCTGGAAAGAATTCCATGTTTTCTCTGGAGGAATCAAAGCGTTTCCCACCCCAATCTCTGCTTCTCTACGCCCCCTCCTCTCCCACTAAGGTCACCCCCAGAGTTAGCACTAATGCTCGTAACTGACTGCTGAGTTCCCACTCCAGAAATCAATCCCAGTACTGGTAGTGGGGAGACCAGTTCAGTGGGGACATCAGAGTCTGCTGCAGGCACGCAGGCCCCCTCTGGGTTGCTGGACCTCAAGGGCACACAGGTAAAGAATCTGAAAAGGGCGAGAGTCCCAAGGCTGCAGTGCACCCCTATAACCGTGCACCTCCATGCACACACACCTGCGTGCCCACAGGCTCAGGTCTGTTCACAGGATGCAGTTTTTCCAGAGCCTTCCAGGGCATTCCAGGGCCAGCATGCTTCCTGAAAACTCCCTTTTGGCAGTGAGGCGGTTAAACTCCAGAGTTGCAGTTAGGAAACCTACATTTTAACTGATATCCTTTACAGGAAGGAGTAAGTAACAAATCATCACAGTTACACATAAATTTCTTCGGTCTCAGAGAAACATTACTTTCCAAAAGTTGATCCCAAACCTGGGGGCCTTCCTGGTGGCACAAGGGGTTGAGCGCCCCACTGTGGTGCTTCTGCAGCCATTGCAGCACAAGTTTAATCCCTGGCCAGGGAGGGGACCCACATGGTGCAGCAGACCTCTCCTTGTCTTGCCCGCTGCTCCCCTCAGCAGTGTGTTTCAGGCGATCTGCCTGTTCTGTTCACCACTCTGTTTCTGGTGAATCTTCTCAACCCCTGCACCTCTGGCCTGTACCCCAGCTCTTGTAGGCATAAATAAATAAAATCTTTGAAACAAAGAAGTGGATCCCAGACCTACTCGATCAGAATCCCTTGGAGAATTTTTCAAAGTATCTCCTCCTTTGCACTGAATTAGAAATTTCAAGCTGCAGTGACTGAGGCTGTCTGAGAATCTGCTTCCTCCAGGGAGTAGGGAGATGCTGCAGGTGGCAATACTTAAGCGCTTTATAGTGAGTGGTGCTGGGTTTTTTTTCTTTTCAATTTTTTACTTATTTTTCTTTATTTTTTCTTACAATGTTCGCTTTCTTTTCTAGGTGTAGTTCCCATAGAATTTCCACCACCAAGTCACCTGCGCACCATCACCATAGTCCCTTGTGCTCTTCCCATCCCTGCCTTGATCCCAATCCCTCCCTCTTCCCCGCAGAATGTCTCTGGTTTGGAGAGGTCTGTTCAGTTTTGTTTTGTTGTTGTTGTTGTTATATTTTTCCTTGATCCCCTGTACTCCTCCTATAAGGGAGCCCATCCAACATTTTTCTTTTTCCTTCGGACTTATTCCACTGAGCATCATCCCTTCAAGCTCCATCCATGGTCCTACGAATGTCTCTAGTTTATCTTTGCTGATTGCTGGATGATATTCCATGGTGTATATGCACCACATCTTCTTGATCCAGTCATCTATTTTTGGTCATTCAGTTTGACTCCGAGTCTTACCTATTATAAATAGTGCTGCGATAAACATAAGGGTGCATGTATTCTTTTGAGTTAAAGTTTTTGTGTCCTTTGGGTAAATCCCTAGGGGTGGGATTGCTGGGTCATAGGGTAGCTCCATTTTTAGTAGACTGAGGAACCTCCATACAGCTTTCCATAGAGAATGGACCAGTTTGCATTCCCACCAGAGTGTAGGAGAGTTCCTCTTTCACCACATCGTCGCCAACATTTGTAGTTGCTAGTTTTTTTAATATGTGGTGCTGGATTTTGAAGCTGATGATCACACCGCTGCTGCTGCATTGTAGTTAATTCGAAAAAACGATGGTCATCTATAATGTTAATAGTTCTCATTTCAGTGATGTTCTCTTTTTTTCAAAACCTTTGTAACAATTATTTTATGTTCCCGTAGTGTTCCTGGGAGGCAGAGGCCAAGACTTCTATTGCTGGCACTCTTTCACATGTCAGACCCCGCTGTGCCAAAATTAGAACCCGCCCTTCCGGCTTCCTGTCTAGTGTCCTTTCCACTATACTATCTTAGTTCCTTGCTTTTGTGTGTAAATGTTTGTTTTTGATACCTTGAGTTTTACATCTTTCTTTTCTGAATGGATTGCTGCCACTCCCAGAGATAATCAGGATGCACCGTGGAGGTGCAGAAGCCAAACTGAAAACAGACATGAAAGCCAGGGTGACCTAAGGGTCGAACCCCATAAACTGGGGTTCTGAATTAGGGCGCAAGGGCAGAGTTCATGTACTAATCAGAAGCACTGACAGAGTATGAAATCAGGCATCTGAAAAGCACATCTGTCTATGAGAGAAAGTTATTTGCACGCATCCCTTACAAAGAAATGTGCTAAGAACTGTGTGCACGCATGCGTGCATACAGATGACCCAGTGGAGTCTAAGATCACAGCATGGAAGGTAATAGAGGTTAGTCAGGAAGGTGAGAGGGCAACAGATACCGAAGACACAGTAATGAGAACACCAGAGTTCAGAGATAACAATTTCCATTGCCAGAAGTTGTTGGGAAGTAAAATAAGAGTTTTGGGCTATGGGTCAAGGAGCTCATAATTAGAGTCCTGGCATGAGGGTGGACTTGAGGCTGTAGATTGGAACCGGCTGCTAATTTGAAGTCTGGAGAGCTCGGGTTTGCTAGCCGTCACATAGGTTACATTACATCACAGTGAACAAGCCTTGCTTTTCTCTGTCCAAAGAAGAGTTGGCAGATTAAAGTTTTTGTATATATTCTTGTTGCAAGGAAGTCTTGTGGCAAATGCCTAGCAAGAGGCTGGTTTCGTGCAGGGTGTCGGTAGGTAGTTCACAACTGGTGAGCTGATCCTGGGTCAGTGACATTATTATTGGGGGCACCTCCTTTTGTGGGAACAGGTTGAGCATGCTGCCAACCTGTGAGGTGTGAGTTGTGGGCTGATACCACTCCTTCTGAACAGAGTGAATGCAGCACCCGAGTTAGTCACAAGACATTGAATGTTCAGTTAATACTTCTCATTGACCCTCTCCTCTTGGCTGCTGCTGTTTTCTTTTTCTCCAGAAGGACTATGAACAGGAGGTGTGTCACATGCCGGCTCATTATCTGCTGTGTGGTTTTTGTAGTGAATGGATTGCCAATAAGCTCAGAAACCAAGGCGACTGTCTCCTTTCATTCAGTAGTTTTACAGCTTAGAAAAGACAAGAAAATTAAGGGCTCTCGAGGTAGAAGGAAGTCAAATGCAATTGGAAGGGTCTACAGTAAATGCGTATTCGGTGCCTGCCACTTTGAGTTCCTCCTGCTGTGGCTACAAGTGTATGTGGAATTCTTCTATATACTTGCTACCAAGGGAATGCTAATGTCTTTTTAGTCTATGTGCATTGCACCCAAAAAAAGAAGATAATAAATGGTAGTTAAATAAATGTAGGCTGCTTTGGTGGGGTGGGCAGTAAAAATGAATGGAATTTTCTCGATCTTCTTAAAAAAATAATGAATGCAGTATCTTAAAATCATATATACAAGAGCTTACTTGTGTATTATTTCATTTTATCTTCACACCAAACCTACAAAGCCACTCTAGACCATGTAGAATTCAGATATTATTGGCTTAAGGAAGTCTAGTGACCCATAAGCAAAGGCACTGAGAGTGTCACACCAAATTGTGGGAGGTCTAGAGGTGTTCCTCTAGCTGGGCTTCTGTGTCTCATCTTTTCCTAATCCCACAGAATCATGCCAGCTCTGGTATGGTTCATAAAGCTCCAACAGTGACAACGGTGGACCTCCTTTGAACGATATTTACCAGACCTAACGTAATCTATCTCATTTGATGTAGCAGAAATTTCTCTGCAACCTATTTCTTTTTTTTTTTATTAGTTATATTTGACATCATTTGTAGTCCCCAGGGAGCACCCACCACCATTTCACCCGTGCACCATCACCTCAGTCCCTTGTGCACCCTCTGACTTCACTATTAGGAGGAATATGAAAGAACAACAACAACAATAAAGAATAAGCTCAAGGAATTGGGCAATTATAACCAAAAGTAAACAACAACAACAACAAAAACTTAATAAGACCAAAGGTCTGCAGCCTATTTCAAAAGTGAAAAGTTTCATTGGAACCGCTGCCCTGGGGGCCTGGGTGAGGGACCTGGGTGACCTTTCAAAAAGCATATCTGCTTGTGGTCTCCTTGGGTCTCGAGAGGCCAAACATCTTAGAGGAGACACTACCTGGTGTATCCAAGAGAACAGCTGCATCCCCACTGTGTTATTATGTGTTATTACATGTATGTGTTATTATATGAAAGGTGTAGATTTTGGTAACAGGGACCTTAGCAAGAAGTAAGTCACGTTTATGAGTTAGAAATAATTGCTGCTGATGCGGACATACTATCCTGTCATCTGAGCTTCAGGCTCTTTCGTAAGACCATCAGTGATCAAGGCTCTGCCCCAGCTCCACAGCACCTCCATGCCCCCTGTGCACATAAGCCTGTGCATTATTGGCCACCCCAAAACCCGTGATTGTTGTGTGATTGTCAAGACTATGGACTAGGGGGTCAGAGGCACTTGGATTTTGTTTTGGTTTCTTCACTTACTGGTCACTTGTCTTTTTTTCTCATCAAGGAATTTATTCATCCCTGAATTTACCCATCAGGGACATAAAAAATAGTCCTTGGCAAATCTGTCCTTGGGGGGTTAGAGTTCTATATTAGATGTACACTACCCGGTGTGTATTAAGTGCTCAGTAAATGTATAACCATTTAGTCATTGGTCTCTGATTCAGCCTATTCAGCCTATATTCAGCCTGTATCAGGGATTTGCTTGGTCCTTTGTCCCAAATGCATTTATTTAGAAAACATTTCTAAGCATGTACTATGGGTCAAATGCTATTAGACACATCACACTAAGATCTGGCCCTTGTCCTCAAAGGAATAAAAGCTGTGGGCCCCCCTGGTGGCACAAAGGGTTGAGACACAACACTGTGAAGCTATTTGTAGTCACAGCAGCGTGAGTTCAATCCCCGGCCCGTGAGGTGACCACATAGCGCAGCAGACCTCTCCTGCCACACCCACTGCTCCCCTCAGCAGAGTATTTCAGTCATTCTGCCTGCTTGTTCTCTAGTCTGTCTCTGGTGAATCCTTTCACCCCTGCACCTCTAGCCTGTACCCCAGTTCTCATATGCATAAATAAATAATTCTTAATAAAGAAAGAAAGAACTGCCCTGTGTGGAAATCAGTGCCTGCACGTGCTCTTGAGAAGTGCGTTGTGCTCATAGTTCTCGTATATAGTCTATCTGTGCTAATTGTTCTATATGTACAGCTTTTTGTCCTGCAGTGATTTCTTTATTTCCTTCATTTTACCCCCATTGTCTGTCCTCTTTGCAAAGGGTATTTTTCATTCACCAGAGAGCTGAGAGGTCTCAGCCTTGGTGGCCACGTGCAACAGATCAAAATAACTCAGGAAACACATTTGCTCCCTTGGCTTTCTAGAGAGCACATTATCCGAGTGTGTGTGTGAGTGTGTGTGTGTGCACGCATGCGCACACTTACACGTGTGTATGTGTTTAATCACAGCTTTTTTCTTTTTTGAAAAAGTTTTCATTTGAGGGCTCATTCTGATCTGAAGGGAATGTTTAAGTGCGCGACATAACTATTCTAACAATCTTGTGCCTTTGCAAATATGTTAATATGTTCTCAGCCACCTCCAGTCCTGAACTCCCATTTTTCATGGTTAACGGGCTGTCACCACTCCCCAACGTCTACAAAACGGCAGCAGGAGCGCTGTGGAGAGCTTGATGTAGATATCGTTACAGGCAGCTGACACGTTGTCATCTCGGTAAGGGCAGAATGGCAAGGAAGAGTGATTGATGGAAACTTTGTGGAGTTTCCATCCTTCACTTAATTATTTTTGCATAGATTCCTGAATTGTGACTTCTTTGCCAGAAAATAAAAAAATTCAGTCTTGCCGACTGCTGTAGAGACTGGAATGCATCAGTGTGTTTGAGGATTACCATCTATTCTCTTAGATAGAGTCAGGCATCTATCTCTACCTAGAAATTCTTTATCTTGTGGAAGATTAATAGCCTTCGGGGTGAAGGAAAGGACAGAGACCCTCCAGAGTAAGATAGGAGTGGTTGTTGGTGATAATCAGATGAATGGACTGGCGCTCTGTATCAGGAGGGAAAATGTGTTTGAGATTAGCACATTATCAGGAAAATGTTTGCACTTATCTTTCCTTTGAAAAAGTTACAAGCTATTTCAATTCTTTCACAAAGGCAAAATAGTAATCCTGAAAATGTTGCTACGTCGTCATGGAGAAAGTTATTTTGGGGTTTCTGTTCAATGTTGCCAAATCAACTGCTGTGTGTTGTGTACCTACTGTGTGTCAGAGATTATAGAGCGCTTTCGGTGCCAAGTTACAGTTGGAACTTTATCCTAGAGGAAAGTGAGGCATTCTTCCCTGGGTGAGAAGGAAGCTCTTGCACTGTTTCGCTGTGTCCCTTGTTTGATGGGCACGCCACAGTCCCTCATCCCACTGGTCTGTGGACCCATTTCCAGCCATTCAGGAGCTGTGATGTGGACTCTTCCTGCATAGCCTCTGTCCTCCCTGACATCCTCATTACCCTGCACCAGGGCAGACCTCAGGGTATCCCAGTGGCATTGGAACCAGATGCTTCCAGCTGTCACCATGTCTGTTGAACTTGGTCCCTTCTAACCACCCTCTGCTCTGTGATTGAGTGAGCGTTGAAATCTGAAAATATCACACTCAACCCTCCAGAGATTCTCCATGACCTTCAGGAGACATCTTAGATAGGAAGGGGCATTGCTTGTCTTGCTTGTCTGTCTCCTTCCCGACACTCAATACTGTACCTACTCAAATGTGGGAAGTTACCTCGTATGACTCCACTTGCCTTTGCACTTGCTCTTTCCTCTGCAGCTATTTTCTTCCTAGTTTTGTATATAGTAATTCCTATGTAGTTTTCAAAACTCAATATCGCTATCACCTCCAAGGAGTCCACCTGGATTTCTCCTTTCTGGTCTATTGAGCCACAGTTTGCCTATAAAAAACTCATCAGGTGGGATTTTTCACTCTCTGATTTCTTGACTGTGTCTGGGTACTGAGTTTCTTAAAATAAGAATTTTGTCCTGTAGCCCTTTCATTTCATGTTTTTGATACAGAGTAGACAGAGAACACTTACACAGAATGGATAGAGTCTTAAGGCTGAACAGAAGTGGGAATGGATATAACCAGATGTCACACACTTGCTGTCTGTGCCATTTGTCCCCTTTTATCTCACAGTCACACCATTTCAACAAAGGCCACGTACTGTTTTTAGAGAACCTTCTGGGGCCTCTTCCTGTATTCAGGTTTTTTTTTTTTTTAATCATGATCATCTTTACATAAAGTACATGCCCCAAATGGAGCAGAACAGTATTTCTGAAAACTTTGACTGTTGTGACTACATAGGGAAAGTCAGAAAAAGCAGATCTAGCTGAAGCATAGATAGAACTTTCTCAGCCTAAGAGATTAAATGACCTTGCCATTCAAACTGTGTTAGCAAAATTTCATTGTATAAATCACAGTAGAGTACACAAGGCCCTTGAACTGCCTGGATATGCAAAGTAGAATTTAAGACAATACAGAGAGAACCCAGTCATATACCTCATGTCTCTTTGCCATGACCATGTGAAGGTGGCTGGTACGAACTGGCCTCTGTAGTTTTCTGTTCACAGATGAGCAAAGTTGCCACCCTAGATTTTCTCTCTAAATGGATAATTTCTCCGCTGACCCAAGGTTATGATAGTAAAGTGAAATATCCCATGCCTAGCATTGCATTCATAACCTTTCGGTGACGGGTTAATCTTTTCTTTATATGCTTAGACATTGGCCTTTACATCATTGACCAAAATCATGCCCCAAGTCAAACTCATTTCCTCTTGTATCAGTCTCATCTTCCATGTGGGACAGGACTGGCTCTCTCCAGCTCCTCTGTCTCTGGGTTACTAGCTGGGTGCTTGGCATTTAGATGTTGAATGAATAAATTGTTTAGGCAAAGCTGTTAGCAGCATGCTCTAATAACCATAAAAAGAAGGTGAATGTGGCAACTTGTATTTTAAGAATTATGTTTTAATAAGTGGTGAATTATTTGAGTATAAAACCAATATTAATTGTCATTAATAATGGATGAAATATATCGAGCATTTATTTACTATGAACAGTAAACTCTGCTGTCTGTCTGTGTGAAAGACTAACTTTTATAGTTTGGGGGAAAATATTGAAATAGAATTAACAGTGGATTTAGTAGCTTTATTTTTTAAAAAAGATTTATTTACTTACTCATACAAGAGCTGGGGTACAGGCCAGAGGTGTGGGGGGGTGAGACGATTCACCAGAGACAGAGTGGGGAGCAGAACAGGCAGATCTACTGAGATACACTTCTGAGGGGAGCAGTGAGCGAGGCAGGAGAGCTCTGCTGCGCCATGTGGGTCAGCTCCCTGGCAGGGGATCGAACTGGTACTGCAGTGGCTTCAGATGCTTCATAGTGTGATGCTTAACCCCTTGCACCACCAAGGAGGCCCCTGCATTTAGTAGCTGTAGAGGGCTTGAGGAAAACAAGGCTGGTGTGATAAAATGAAAATCCTCCCAGGTCTGTTCACATGAATGTGGAATGTGAAGAAAAAAATTACAGATATAAATATTTGCAGTCTTTTCTTCCCTCCCCTTCTTCGGAAGTCTAGTTCTGTGCCTGGTCAGCCTGCTCTTTGTTGTGAGGTCTGAGGTGAATGAGTAAGTTGAGATTCAGCCAATTGCCCCTCAGGAGAAAATATGGGGGTAGGTAGGACATAAGAAAAGCCAGTGTGGGGCTGGGAGAAGTAGGATGAGGTGGGAGTAGAGTAAGGAAGAAATGCTGAGTGAAGAGAAACTTGGGGAACAAGGTGTGTAGGGGCTTTGTAAGAAATCTTTCTGTGTATGTGCCATGGGGAGCTTACCCTCCCTATCCCCACCCTCCCATTCACCTCTGCCTTTCATGCCTCCTCAGAAAATTCTGGCCATGATCTAAAAACTTTCAACTCTTGTCAGATTTATGATTCTTTTCGATTAGACACAAATCATGGCAGACCAGCCTCTGCCTTCATGGGGGTCCCAGTAAAGATGCTGAGAACCTTCATTCTCATGGAAAAATGGAAACTGTTTCTCAAGTTTTAGCTTTTTTAAATCTATAACTTAATAATAGTTTAAAAGTCCCAGTTCTCTCATCTAACCTAGCCCTAGCCTCTTTGCATTATTAATTTTTCTCAGCTACTCCCATTTCCAGAAAAAGCAAAATCTGCCAAAGGAATTCTTAGTGTTCTTCATTGGGAAAAATTACTCGTCATAGCCAATTACCACTAAGTGGAGCCTGAATTCAGGCTGTTGGATCTCCCGTCTGTATAACTCAGTGTTTTAAACACTGCAAGTGTGAGCTGTAGCAAAATAGAAATAGTGGCTTTTAGATCAGATGCTTTCATAACAGTCCTCCGTCTTCAGACTGGCATCGGGAACTTCTCAAACTAGCGCGAGGTCTGGTCCATACGCTGAAATATAGCAGAGTGTCTCTTCATGCCATTGTGGATAAGTGGCTGATAGCATCGCCCTTTCCAGAAGAGAGGCCGCTCAGGTCGCTATTTACATGCACCCGTCTCTAGTTTTCCCTACAAATATGGTCGCTTCGACCTGTGGACACACGCGTTGAGAGAGTTCAGTGGTTGAATATTGTCGCCTGACATCTGGATTCCAATCACTGGCTGCTGAAATCAATTCTTAGCATACAAACAGCATTACCTGCCTGGGTGAGTGTGCCCGCCATTGTAACAAAGCATCACAAACTAAGTGGCTTAAACAGCAGAAATTTATTCTTTCACAACTCTGGAAAACAGAAATTCAAAATCAAGGGGTTGGTGAGACCGTGCGCCCCTGAAGGCTGTAAGAAGGATCTGTCCCAGGCCTGTCTGAGCTTCTAGTCGTTCTTGGCTAATGGCAGCATAAGCCCAGTCTTCGCACCCCGCTCCCCAATGTGTCTGTGTCCCCTCTTAGAGGGAAACTAGCCATATTGAGCTATGACCCATGCATCCCTAATTTGACCTCATTTTAACTAAGTAAATCTGCAGTGACCCTAATTCCATGTACAGCTCCCTCCAAAAGTACCGGCGGTTAGGACAACAACATAGGAAGCCAGTGGAGGGCGGGGGCGGGGGGTATCATTCAGCCCATGACAGTGCCCGTGAGAACACAGCTGATGATTTGGGGGGGCCAGGCTGAGTCAGCAGTCCTGTATTCAGCAGAGTCTCCTTCCGGCAAGATGAGTGTCAAACATTCATTGATTTCAGGTACCGGCCCTCTTGTCTGTGATGTAATCTCACTCCCCTAAGAGCTATTTACGGCCTCCGAGCCTGTGAACATTTGAATGTGCGTGTTCAGAAAAGACAATCAGCCAGACAGGTTTCTCCACCCACTTAAGAATCCGCCCATGGATCGGTCACCCAGCCCGGGCACCACGTTAGATCTGACATCTGAAACGCGTCTGGCATTTTCAGGTAGAAGAGCCTTTAAAACACACTGCGTGGCTGCCAGTTCCTTGCTCTCTCCCTGGAAGATCCCAGATGTGGAGATCTGCACGCAGGGACCTGCAGGGAGTTAGGTCAGAAATCATCCAGTCTCTGCCGGGGCCTGGCACCACGGGAGTAGGTCTGCAGCCTCATGATGTTTAAGGACCGTGAAGCTTAACTTTTCATACTGTCAGTCCACCTGGCGTCACCTCCCGGGCGGCAGCGTTGGGAATGGTGTGGGAGGAGGGACAGATACGCAGAGACCATGTGGCGCAAGGGGAAGCCCCGAGGGGCTACACTGGAAGTAACACGCAGCCCCACCACAGGCAGTCTTGGATTTATTAGCATCCAGTACAAAGGTGGGGCAGGTTTGCAAGGAGAAGCTTGCATGGGGGGAGCAGCCATTGGGGATGTCAGCTGGGGTGAAGTGACCAGGGGCTATTGCCTGGGGGGCTCCGTTGCTCTTGCCCATCAAAGCATATTCTTGTTTTCAAGATTTTTTTTTATTGTTTGTTTATGCATACAAGAGCTGAGGTACAGACAAGAGGCGCAGGGGTCAGAGGCTTCACCAGAGATAGAGTGGGGAACAGAACAGGCAGATCCACTGAAACACACTGCTGAGGGGAGCAGCGGGTGAGGCAGGAGAGGTCTGCTGCTCCATGTGGGTCCCCTCCCTGGCCGGGGATCAAACTCGTGCTGCAGGGGCTGTGGAAGCCCCACAGTGCGGCACTCAACCCCTTGTGCCACCAGGGAGGCCCTCAAAGCATCTTCTAATATCTGCTTGCTGTTTTCAGCAGAGCTGGTTTCCCAGTATGTTCCTCCTACCAGGACTTTTGCCCTTGGGGAGAGGTCCCTGTGAGACTATACACATTTAGCTTGACCAGGTAAACTCGGGGCACTGAGACAGTAGCCTGAGAACAGGGAGAACTGGGGATCCCACAACCTGACATGCAGCAGACACTGAGGGGAAGCTTGTGAATAGATGAGAAAAGGGTGTCAGTTCCCTGGACGTGGAGCCCAAAGGTCCCTGCGTCTGTCCCTCCCCCACCTCTGTTCTGAGAAGCAGCAACTTGACAGGTGGTCCCCAGAGCCTCACTGGACTGTGTGCACCTCTGGGCAGGTCTGGCGCTCACCAGCATGGCGATGCCTGGCTCACCTCCGAAGGAAGCTGAGACGCGCATGAGCTGGCTGCCTGAGGTCTCACAGCCAAACCAGTTCGGGTTCTTGGCATTAGGGAGATTCCAGTGCTCGGTCCCTGCGGGTCCCCTGCGTTTCCTGGCTCTGTTCCTTCTTTCTTGTTTTCCCATCTCCCCTCTTCCCTTACTTCCTACATCAGTCAGTAAGTGGTCTTTCAAGACCGCTCTTGAGGATATGTCAAAAGTGCCCTGTCTGCAGGCTTCCCCTACACTCAGTTGCTGCTGCCCTTTCTCAGCCTCCCGCATCTTGCCGCTACCTCTGGAGAGCCATTGATTTCCCCACTTAGCTGTAATCTTGATGCATGCCTGTCTCCCAACAAGACATGGATTCTCAACTGCATTTTATTCCTCATTGTTCTCCTTATGCTCAGCACGGCCTTGCTGGCACACACTAGGTGTTCAGCATCACATGATTGTTTTTTTTTAATATTTATGCATGCATGCAAGAGTTGGGGTGCAGGCCAGAGGTGCAGCACGTGAGAGGATTCAGCAGAGCCAGAGTGAGGATCAGAACAGGCAGACTGACAGGAATACACTGCTGAGGGGAGCAGCGGGCGAGGCAGGAGAGGTCTGCTGTGCCATGTGGGTCCCCTCCCTGGCTGGGAATCGAACTCCCACTGCAATGGCTGAGGATGCTTCATAATGTGGTGCTTAACCCCCTGCACCACCAGGGAGGCCCAGCATCATGTGATTGTTGATGAACTGATGAAATGAGTCAATAAACTCCTACTCTGAGCTGGCGTTATATCGTTCTGCAGTGTCGTAGAGGAAACAAAGAAATAGAATCCACGGCAAGGCATTCTTCCATTTAGCTTGTGTTGTAAATGTAAAATCTGCTTATTCCAAACAAAGAGCATCTGAGTACTCAGTGTCCATTGGGGGGGCCCACCGGGGCACAGAAAGAACCTTGTCACAGACTCAGTAGGTTGGCATCCAAGTTCCAGATACTGTGATCTTGGGAATTCCCCTTAACTCATCTGAGCATCAGTTTACGGATCTGAAAAATGGGCCAGCTGCCAAACTGAGAGAATTACTGTGGTGATGGAAGAGAGGATGTATTCGAGCATCATGAGTGGCAAAGTGATTTGCGCCTACTGGGCACGAGGCAGTTTTGACACAGGAGAATCTGTGTTAGGACAGGCCAAAGAAGAGGTCTGGGGCTGCAGCTTCTAGGCATTTCTAGGCAGGAGTGGGCAAGTAATGCATAAGCAGGCGTTACAAGTTTCCTCGAGCTCTGCAGACAGAGACAGAGGCAGGAGAGTGGCCGGAGTAACTCAGGTCCCTGAGCACATTGTTGTGGTGGGCGCGAGCGAATGAGGGGACACTGAGCAACCCTGTAGCCAGAATGCAGGATCGATGGTGCCTGAAATTGCTCTCTACCCATCATGGTGTTTAGAGCTTGACTCTCCCAGCTGGAGCCAACTGCCTGTTACTTTATATATATGCCCATGTGATTGATGATGACACTTCCCTATCACCAAGCAGCAACCCACTCAGCCTCAGGAAATCACTCCCCAAGCCCGCTGCTCCCTTCTTTTGCTGCCACTCACGTCTCATAAGTATCCAAACACTGGCCCTCTGTCTCGATGACTGATCATCTTTCAAGATTCAGGTCGAGGGGCCTCCCTGGTGGTGCAAGGGGTTAAGCACCGCACTGTGAGGCATGCAGCCACTGCACCATGAATTCGATCCCAGGCCAAGAGGGGACCCTCATGGTGCAGCAGACCTCTCCTGCCTCGCCCGCTGCTCCCCTCCACAGTGTGTTTCAGTTGAGCTACCTGTTCCGTTCCCCACTCTGTCTCTGGTGCATCCTCAACCCCCCCCCCCACCACATCTCTGGCCTGTACCCCAGTTCTCACATGCATAAAAATCTTTAAAAAAGAAAAAAATATTCAGGTCGACCTTGCCTTCTATGTGCCACTCTGACAGCAGCCCTGTCACTGCCGACTCCTCAGGGACACGGTATTTTCCCACTCGATTCTGGAGTTCTGTCCTGCCTGCAGGATGTGTCTTTCACGGCCATGTGCTATGATGGTTTGTTTTGGCATCTGATTTCCCGACATGACCATGAACCCCCAGAGAACAGGAGCTCCCTACCCTGTTCCTCTGACACCCTCCAGCACCTGCCAAGTGGGTGTAGTCTCACCCATGAAGGCACTCCATGATTGGAGGGCAATGAACTTGGTGTTAAACATGATCGCATGACCAGTCAGCTGCCATGCAGCCCAGCAGGAAGGTCAAATTCTATTTTCTTTTAGGTCAACATATTTTTGGCTTTTGAAAGAAAGAGTGCTATGTTACCCTTTATTGCTTTGTAGTTATAAATATGGTTTGCTTTGGTTTACTTCGATATGTAGAAATTTTAATAATTCTTTAGGGAAAATGAATGGATGGGAGCACTCATGTGAATGAATGAATGAAACAATCTCGAAACTAGATTGCTAGGTTCCTCCAGGTGTTTCTTGCTATGTCCCTCCCTTTTCTGGAAATGTCCATAGATCACTGTGCATAGTAACTTCCCTGAGTGAATGTAAGTGCAGTAGGATGAAGCTTTTTTTTTTTTTTAATGCATACAAGAGCAGGGGCACAGACCAGATGCACAGGAGGTGAGAGGATTCACCAGAGACAGAGTGAGGAGCAGAACAGGCAGATCAATGGAAGTACACTGCTGAGGGGAGCAGCGGGAGACAGGAGAGGTCTGCCTCGCCATGTGGGTGCCCTCCTGGCCAGGGATCGAACTCGCACTGCTTTGCAGCAGATGCTTCACAGTGCGGCACTCAACCCACTGTACCACCAGGGAGGCCCCAGGATGAAGCTTTTTTATTGAACAAACCTAAAGACAGTTTACTTTGAAACCAAAAAGTCAAATTTGGTGTCAACACCTGGTACAAAAGGAAAAAGTGAATTCAGAGTTTACCAACTATTATTTGTCAGGAAAAGTAATGTAAATGACATTCTTAGGAAATTTATTTTTGCATCCTGGGTTCTTATGACAAAAAGAAATTGTCTTGAAAAACTATATTTTTTAATTAAAAAGAAGGTAAGATGCTGGAATGATTTCCCTCTGCAAAAACTCAGTGCAAACCTAGTGTCTCTCTCCAGTCTGTCTTCTAGCACGGTATCACCTCCATAAGTCCCATGTCAGCGGCTCCTTCACATCATTGCGGCGTTTGGGGGCAGACAGGACCGGTGGGTGGTTTAAATTATGATCTATTCAAATTCATAAAAACAATATGCCGAATGATAATGAATTCCACTGGATTAAGTAAAGCTCTTTAGATAGACAGCCTAGTCAAAATAGAATCCCCTGAAGATCCCAAAGGACTATTTCTTTTGCTTTCAGGTATTCTGTGGGCATGAAGGAAGGATTAAGTCCAAAGTGCCTTGGGGTTTGGTTTAGACCAGAGTGTAATTTTTTTTTCCCTTTTTGCCTATAGCCATTTCCTTAACATGGCTGGAAGGACTTTTTTTGCTAATGAAGCATGAAAATTGATTGTATCTTGCCAAGAGGGTTCTCCCTAAGTCTTAAGATATTAAAGATTTCATGAGAACCACATGAAGAATATCTTCTTGAATCATTTACATTTTCCCCTTTTGTAGGCTTATGTAACCATGCAGAAAATCTAATAATAAGTGTGCCATTAGTGTACTGAGTGCATCCTGCAGGCACAGAGCCGTGGGCTAAGAAACTCCAGAGCCCGGAGTGTGTAGATAGCGTTACATGGCAGGAGTTTCTGAAGCCCAGTTGGAAAATCTATAGCTAATTGGACAGAGAGTCCATTTCTATCAGGCTTTTTACCCCGTTCAGTACTTTTTCTTGTAGAGAAGAAGGCATGGTGGCAATGGGCCTTTCGTTCACAATGGGGCGTATTTTCCAAAGCAAGTAACTTGGACTACTTTGATTCTCGAAGCAATATTAGTTTAACACAGGCGCTGCCAAGCTCTGTCCAAGGCCTGGACAGTTAGTTAGATTTGAGTTGGAGAGAGCCCTGAAAGGGCAATGAAGGGGGGCAAAAATGAAAACAAAGCTCCCTTGCAATATAGTCAGAGGGAATTTACCCAACACCTATTTTTTAAAGGAATTTTTCAAAGCATAATCCTGTTTTTTCTTTTTTTTTTCTTTTGTGCATACAAGAACTGCAATGTAGGCCAGAGGTGCGGGGTATGACAGGACTCAGCAGAGACAGAGTGGGGAGCAGAACAAGCAGATCTACTGAAATACACTGCTGAGGGAGCAGCAGGGAGACAGGAGAGGTCTGCTGTGCCATGTGGGTCAGCTCCCAGGGCTGGCTAGGGATCAAACTTGTGCTGCAGTGTCTTGGAATGCTTCATAGTGCTGCAACTTAACCCCTGCACCACCAGGGAGGTCCCCAACGCCTATTTATAAATCACAAGCAGTTGGCACTTCTCCACCTTTCTCATGGCCTAAAATTCAAGAAAAGGTTGTACCCAGGGCCCTGATAATGGGGTGAGAGAATCTGGAGTGAAGAATTTTTGAACTCCTGTATTTTTGCCAGCAGGCATTCGGTAGGCTAGGGATATGAGTTAGCATCTGTAGTAGAAAAAGGAGTGGAAGGGGCCTCCCTGGTGGCGCAGTGGGTTAAGCAACGCACTATGAAACAAACAGCAGCCACTGCAGCACAAGTTCGATCCCTGCTGCCAGCCAGGGCGGGG